>JAJOOR010000400.1:0-114606 GCA_036250505.1 Solanum acaule
CTGGAGTTGGTGCATCGACAACTCACATATGGACAACGTTGTCTGGAAGTGGTGCTGATGATGTGAGAGTCATGACTAGGAAGAGTATCGATGATCCAGGGAGACCTCCTGGTATTGTGCTGAGTGCTGCAACATCTTTTTGGCTGCCAGTTTCTCCTAAGAGAGTGTTTGATTTTCTCCGGGATGAAAACTCTAGAAATGAGGTAAATCATTAAGCAAATTCGCCTTCAATTAAGTTCACTTCCATCAAATTTGCTCTGTTTTATTGTGTGTCCTAAATATATGTGCAGTGGGATATTCTTTCAAATGGAGGGATTGTTCAAGAAATGGCACACATTGCAAATGGTCGTGATCCAGGAAACTGTGTATCTCTACTCCGTGTCAATGTATGATATCATTATTTAATTTGTCTAATCTTATTAATTTGGCAAAAAATAAATACTCAAATAAGTATTTCTATTTTTGCAGACTGGTGGAACAAACTCTAACCAGAGTAACATGCTGATACTCCAAGAGAGCACAACTGATATAACAGGATCTTATGTTATTTACGCTCCAGTTGATATTGCTGCAATGAATGTGGTGTTAGGTGGGGGTGACCCTGACTATGTTGCTCTGTTGCCATCTGGTTTTGCTATTCTTCCAGACGGACCGATGAATCATCATGGTGGAGGTAATTCAGAAATCGATTCTCCTGGTGGATCGCTACTAACTGTAGCATTTCAGATATTGGTTGATTCAGTCCCCACTGCAAAGCTTTCCCTTGGCTCAGTTGCGACTGTTAATAGTCTCATCAAATGCACCGTTGAAAAGATCAAAGGTGCTGTAACTTCTGCAAATGCATGATCAAAATCCAAGGTAAAACATCTTTTACACATGTGTTTTACTTCCTCTAACTATCCCAGTTTATTCGTAGTATGCATCTCTCTTTTTAGTCCGTGAAATATTGAAAAACAGTTGAACTTAAAATTTCTCATTATACTCGTAGTGAAATGATTTTTATCCAACACAAACATCTGTGACTTGTTTTGAAGCTACAAATTTCAATAGCCTTTTACTATGGTTAGTTATTTGTTATGAACACTTGTCTTAGTGCATTTTTTTTTTTGTGATAGGTGGCAGGTGGCCTTGGAGGGGGAAGAGTTACAAGATTGTGAGATGAAAGGGAAGGAGCTAGTGGAGAAGGCAACCCAAAGGTGGTGATTGTTTTTTTTGGCAAAAAAGCATTTCACTATCCTGCAAGGGTGTAGTTTTTTTTTAAATATAGGGTTCAGGGTAGACTTTACCAATGTTATATTGGTACATGTCAAGAATATTATAAAACTAAGCTTGCAACAAAGCTTTATTTTGTTTTGAACCCTTTTGCTTTAAGGGTTAATTGTTGGGACAAGTTCTCTATGTTTTAAAAAGAAGTTTAGTTTGACTTCTGAAAAGCTTGTGTTATAATTTGCTAGCGCTAGCAAATTTATGGTTTCGTTTTTCTATGTTTTTTGCATTAATTTGAAATATTTTAGTTTCGGATATGTTGTATGGAAGTTGTAAAAAATGATTCGTGAAGAATTAAGCCATGAATTTGATTCATGGTGTTTGCAACTTGTCATACTTGGTCGACAAATGATCAAAATCATTTTTGAGAACTCGTACAGGTACAAGAGTCCAATATAAAGGGATTATTCAGTATAGAAAAAACATTTTTCAAAAAATATTTATCAATTTTTCATGTTCGATAAGTCAAATGTTCAGGAAAATATATTTTTTAATAAAACTTAGTAGTTTCTTACTTCCAGGTGTCTCCAACACATCTCACCTTCACCTCCTACTTCCATAACCCCTATCCCCACCACCCATTCTTCACCCTTCTCCTATAATATTTGTCTAATTTACATATATACAAATATTTTTATAATATATATAATTTTTTTTGCATATGTAACTAACACAAATTAATACTAATATTTTTTTGATCTGAACATGTTGATCCATTCCTTCCATCAACTTCTAAGGATAGTTAAGGGTCTGCTACAACTTGACAAGTGTCAAATGCCTAGCATTAGGACAAAATTTGACAAAACTAATTTTTTTTGTAAGCTGAGTTTTTATGTATATATAGTTTATACCAGAGGGTTATAAAATTATTAGGCCTTCTGGACTGATGGATGATAAAATCCATAGTAGCTTCACAAAAGTCCTACATCGGTAGAGAGATGGGAATCTGGTTTCCTTATATGGATTTGGACAAATTTTTCTCAGCTAATTTCTAGGGTTGAGTTAGGCTCAGATATCATATCTTGACACACATGTATGTTGTGTTGAGACCTTTTTTTGTTAATATAACACCACTCAGACATTATCTGTGTAATTGAAAGAAAAAAAATACTAATATTTTCATGAAAATTATTTTCCGTCGTATCCTACGGGAACGATAAGTTTAATTAATGATGATGATAAGAAAGGGATAAAAACA
The DNA here is from genome assembly GCA_036250505.1 of Solanum acaule. Classification (NCBI taxonomy): domain Eukaryota; kingdom Viridiplantae; phylum Streptophyta; class Magnoliopsida; order Solanales; family Solanaceae; genus Solanum; species Solanum acaule. The sequence continues at coordinate 2,465 of JAJOOR010000400.1, forward strand.
AGAACATGTTGAAGAAAGTAGAAGAGAGCAGGAGAAGAATTATGTTCTTCTTAAATTAGGTTTGACAATTAAGAAAGCAATGAAAAAGTCAAACTTTGTTATAATTGTACCATATCTGAAAAGAGGACGTTACTGCATATTTCCAGTAATATATTCCGTCAATACAAATCATCAATAACTTGTTCAAACACTATCACTACTACTTTAGTATATATATTCTGCGTTTATTTATAACATTTCTAACTGAAAAATAGACCTATAATGAGAAAATAAAAATATTTCTACGTTGAGTTGGATTTGAGAAATTATGTGAAATAGTACTGGTACATCATTAGCAGGATGTATTAATAATGAATTTTAATGGCAATGACTATTGAAGTTGTTGCATCACATAAATGAACTGTGCAAGACTTTGGTATAATTGGCCACTGTTCAGTAAAGCCAGTTTCACTGGTGGTTCCCATTATGTTTCCTGTACATGCACACAGCATCATGACTCAAAATATTAAACACCTTATCATAATATACTTATAAACTTCCCATACTGGTATATCTCAGTATCGACGATGAGACCAGAGAAATACGTATTTATTTATTTATATGCTCTCATGGGGCTGCATGATACTACTAGTATGCAATTTGTGTGACCAAATCATGTTGCCTCTACACAATATGCATGGGATATTAATTAGTTGTTCATTTTAATTAAGTATTTAGTTTAAGTAAATCGTATCTTCCTCATATTAATATATAGAATTTAAATTATAGTTAGGAGTTGTTTATTTTTATTAAAATTAAAACGTTTTTGAATTTGAATACACATTTATGATTTAACTATTAAGATATGCATTAATAAGATCTAGTTGTCTAGCTAGGAGGATGATGGCTTGGATAAAAAAAGATGTTGTATTAAGATCTAAATTTTAAATAATTAAAAATATTTAATTTTCAACATCTTACTATATAATATTTATCCTTTTTTAATTAAAAATTATAAAATAAACAGACATATCACTTGGAACAATAGATAATTAAGATCTACCTATTAGTGTAAAAAGTTATTACACTTACAATAACGATATTACTTAAAATCATTTATAAACTATTTAAAACAAATTTAAGTGATATACATAAACATTATTGTAAAGATTTTTCCTACCCTTGGTAAAACTTAAGAAGTCATAGCATATATTAATCAATTTTTTAAGTTACATTATCATGTATATGACTTGAAAAAATAAGTTTATCATTTATCCAAATCTTGCCATTACCATTTATAGGAAAACAAAATGCCAAGTGCCATAGTGGATAATGTGAATGAAGGAGATCAAAACTCAAAAGCTTAGTTGAAACTAGAAAGCAAAAAACGTCACTAAATCACTATATATTGTCCCATTGAATTTTTTTGATTGAAATCGTGATAAAATATAAAACATGAGTGTTTTTACATGGAAAAATTAGGAAACTTTTCAATATTTCAGTGAAAATTTGTTTTATATCATGTGTTTTCTCAGTGAGCTAGTTCGATGAAAAAATCATATTTTATAACACAAGTTTTTCATTGAATCGCGATAGGAAAAACTTTTGGGTAGAGAAAACGGCCAAAGCGCGCCGGAGTATACGAACCATGACCAATTTAGCTTTATAATCACTTGATTTATGTTTTTTTGTTACACTTTTAACCCCCTCCTTCTACAAGATGTCCCTTTCAGTTCAGTGGCAATAAAATTGTGACTCGAAAAAAAAAAGACCTTCTCAACCATGAATAGACAATTATAATGGTATAGATAAAATTTGCACGTGATATAAGAAGCTAGCAGAGCATTTGATGCTAAACATGGACCATAAATCAACTTCGTACGTACCGTATAAATTCGATAAAAAAATATGGTTCATGTTTTAATTATGATTGCGATCGATGATGCGAAGCGCGCAATTTACCTAGCCCTGCACATGATGATAATGAACTATCCAAAATAAATACCAACTATCTGATACATTTTAAATGACACCTTTTTTATTGATATGAAAAAAAAAAATTTAAAAAAAGGACATCATTTTATATTCAAAACTCGTTTAACTTAAACTTTAATGACATGATCCGACAGTCTGTAGTCATAAAATATTGTTAAAAAATGATAAAAATCCGACATTGGTGGTTAATGAGATGGGTGGACTCCTTATAAGGTTTGCTCCCTTTGAGCTAGCTTTTGGGGTGTGAATTAGGCCTAAGACCTAATTTAACATGATATCATAACACATTAAAGATCACAAAAGTTCTACAAATAGTCTTGGGATGTTAGAAAGCAAGGTTCGAAAGGGTCAAATCTATAATAATTCTATCATATACAATTGAATTACAACAACTTTTGAATAGGTATTTTACATTTGAACTTATTTTTTCTGATTAAAAAATCTCTTTCCAGTTACACTGAAACAATTAGGAGATCAATTCTCTAACAGGTTCTACTTCTGCCAGCAACATGCTACGTCTAAGAAAACTTTTACTATACCAAATGTCTCAAGTCTTTTTTTTTTCTTCCTCGAGTTATATAAAATGAAGCGAATAGAATATTTTGAAAATGGATGGATGATTGTTAGTATTAAATTTGAGGGAAAAATGATATTACCAGAACATCTCAAAGTTGTCTGAGGAAATTTAAGGTACTCCCTCCGTTCACTTTTACTTAGTTTGCTATTTTAAAAAATAAATTTTTAACTTTTTCTTGTCACTTTGAACATATCAAGAAAAGACAAAAAAAAAAAAAAGTTTCTTATTTTACCCTCAACATTAATTATTTATTCCCCAAATCATTTTCCAAAACCTAAGTACTATCACTTAATATGAATATTATTTTTAAGAAGCGTGCAAAGTCCAAAATGAAGGAATCGAAAAGAGTAATTCATGACTTGCGTTTTTTAGCTAATGAATAGACAGACAAATCCAACAGAATGCCATAAAACACAAAGGGTACAAATGCATTAATCGATAGTAGGTGATTACTCCCCACTTTTCTCCTTCTTCTCTCGATCGGTACTTGTTGTGGTCACAAAGAGGCACAGAAATATTTAACATGTTCATGGAAGGTGGTTCAGACCACTGTCTTTTAGTTGTTACTAATTTTGAATGAAAGTAAATAGCTAGGGACCGAGACAGCAGGTACACTAACTCTCATTAATTACACTTCTTCCTAGCTGTTTGGACCCTTTAGGATATACGGATCTGCAATTGTCAATTGATAGTAAAAGGTCGTGAAATTAATACTTGAGCTGATCGATATTATGAGAGTGCAATGAAGTCCCATACTATAGAGTAAAAAAGTAAATCAAAAGATAAGAACCAACATGGTTTATAAGAGTAAATCCTATTTGGAAAAGGACTGAAGCTAAATCAATCTAAGAAGAAGCTCTTTAACTCTTTTACTGGTATGGATCATTCAAAAAAATTGGCCAGCCTACAGAAGCCTATCATTGGACGTTAAAACAAGTGTTTCAGTTTCCTATAGTTTCACGGGCCAGAGTGTTGGGATCGAAATAATTAATTAGGTGTCATGCAAAAACTAACAAAACAAATCTTGAAAGACCCAACACAACGTCTGTATGGTTGGCCATAAAATGGATAGACCGGCCCATCAGTGTGATCCATTTACTAATGCTAAGATATAAAGGCTGAAAGCAAACAAATTAATAAAAAGAGATCGGAGTGGATAGATATGTAACAGTTGAAAAGGAACCTTATCCCCCGTGAAATTTCATGGTAAATAGGATTTGAGACCCTTGTTTGAATTTATCCCCGTTTAAGGAATAACTTTAATACAATCTTCATTCCATTTTGCTGGAATGACAAGACTTGCATTGTTTACAAGTTATGATGGGCATGACACAACTTGATAGAAATTGTTCAGATGTTATGTTGAATGAGAAAAACTAGTTTGCAATCATTCATTCACAAATTTTACCAAACTAGCAAGAATTGTACTATCTACATTCTACATATCTTGCTAAATTTCTTGTCATTTTGGTAAACCTTGTCTTTGTTGTTCCATTGTTCACAAATTCTGCCGTACTACTGATAAAACTGGATACAATTTTCATATTACCTACCTTGTATATGTTCACAAATTTTGTTAGATTGGCGATACTAAAACAATCAGGTTGCTCGTTTTTAGATACGTAAGGTACAAATATGCAGCAGTACACAATCAGGAGAAGATGCAGTGGGAAGTGAGAAACAAGATGCAAAGCAAAATCCCTTCTTCTTTTTTGGTATGCAGATACAACAAATTCTCACTTGAAATAGATTAAAGTTTGAGGTAAATCACATCATGAGGAAGGAGGAGAAGTTCTGCCGATGGGACTATATATTAGCAAAGCTTTTAAAATCAGGACAAAAGTTAAACATCATCCCACACACTATTTGTACAAATACTCCAAAGTAACAGATGAAGGGAACACAGGATAAGTATTATCCACATACTAATGCTGATAACTGACATTTCGGATTCTGATATCAAAATACGTCAAAGCTTAAGGATAGCAAGTTTTTGTATCACAATTCACAAGCTTAGAGTGACTTGAATAAACTGCCACAAAACTTGCCTAATCAACTAGAAGCACCTGATCTTTCAATTTAGCAATTTCCCAAAATACTCTTGTTGAGAATATTAGCAAGACAATGACACTGTCGTCATGAATCCTGACCCTTCTTTAACCCAAGTCCAAAATATGAGGGAAGCCAAAGATACCAAAATAACAAATGTGATATTACTTGAGTTAACTTAATACCATGGAACTTAGTTTTACATCAAAATTTCCACTTAAATTTACAAAATCATATCTAACAGCTCAATATTTCCTTGTAATATGATTAATGTAACAAAAGAAAAGACACGCAAACCAAATAAGCATCTTGTCTGGGGCTGAGTTCATGTTGAATAAAATGGAACCACCAGACACAAGTCCCACAAATTACACGACTCTTTTCTGAATCCTCGTAAATCAGCACTTCGACCAAATAAAGCATCATATGTAGTATAAACTTGGTAGAAAAAAACAAGAATTCAGCCACATATGTACAGACATATCACCTGAAATATGCAATTAAGTTCCAGCAGAGGGCAGTGCCGCCATGAAAGAATTGTATGATGATTCAAGATCGAAGTGGAGTTGACGGGCCTGCTGTTCTGTCAACTCATCTGCAGCTCCCATTTTTGACAGCCTTGAGAGCCACTCTCTCATCTTTGTCTTCCCCTCAAAATCAGATGGAAGTATTAAAAGTTTATTAAGGGAAGATGATAGGTCTGACAAAAGGGGATGGACCTGGTCTACAGCAATCATATTCAGCTTCAAAGAGTCCATGGCAGTGATGAAGTTCTGCACACACTCAGCCACAACAGAAGCTGAGGATGCAGATGATGTAGCAGCAGCGGCACGGTGCTCCACAGTGGCAGGCACCCCAGAGGTCACAAGCCGGTTTAAGGCAGCAGGGCAATCCATTTTGTAGGTGTCATGAAATTGCTCAATGCTAGGTACGGTATCTTTCAATGTGGAAGATAAGGTTTTGAAATGAGCAATCAACTTCTGGCATTCAGCTTCATATTCAGCTGGTGAAATGATGTCGCGAACATACGCCTTCTCGAGCTTTTCAGTTGCCTTTATTATAGCAAAGAGCTCTGCAAAATTTTCATACATTTCTCTTTCCCGCTTATCATTCCATAGCTTAACCTCCATGGGAGTTGGCAACAAGATTTTGACCTTTGTCAAAAAGGTTGGAGAAGAGGATGGGACACGCGCAAAGATGCTAGTCTTTGTCACTGCAAGAACATTATGCCCTAATGTTACAATATGCCAATCTACAACTAACAAATCTTTAAATTACAGTGATCAGACTTATAGGCGCTACCTCCATACAGATATTTGGAAATAGATAGTACCAATTGGATCTAGTGTATAATCATATAATCATTTACTTGAAAAGTGCACAGAAGTTCAAACTTCAAAGAACAGCACATATAGAATTTCCCTTAGATATGATAGCTAAAAATAAATTTATCAGTCTACAAAACTAAATGAACAAAAGATCACCATTGTGAGGTAAAAGGACCAGTTCAATAGACATCCTAGACAAATTTATTTGGGATCCCAGTATTCCGAATGATGACAAATACAGTTACCATTCCAGAAATGGGTGGCAGACAATAACCTCCCCAGCAATAGATATTATATGTTTCTCCGATAGTTTCTAGTCTCAAAGTTCCCTCAAGAGGTCAAGTTTGATTAACATGCAGAAAGCATCTCAAGTGAAAATACAGGAGTTAAAACTACATGAAATTATCTCTTTTTATGAGAAGAGGAAGACAGAAAGGAGGTTGAGACCAGAAAAAAATGAGAAATAAAGAAAGAAAGAAGAATAGGAGAGGAAGACAGAAAAATAAGTCTTCATCAAAAATAAGAGTGGAGAGTTAGCGAGAAATGAAAGATGGAGAAGGGGGCGAAAGAAGGGAATGAGTAGAGAAAAATTGTTATGCCAATTTTATTTATTTTTTATAATTTTATCCCAGGCTATCTGGGGTGTATACATCAAAAGACAAATACAAGAAGGGGGCCTGGGCCTTACCTCTGAATACAACACAAGGTTGAAGACTTATCCTTCACAAAAAGAGTGAAAGGAGGCCAATGTAACATAGACAGTCCAACCCTCGCAAAAGGCATACATATACAATTAACTAACAAAAAAATTCGCCCTGTCATATTTGAGCCTTATATCAAATTCATTTCAGCCAAACAAAATAAAAGTGCCTTATCCTGAAAAGGTCGAATCTCTTGAGACAATTGAAACTCTATCTCTGATTGAAGATAAAGACCTTTCTCCAACTAATATTCATCATTTAGCTGTGAGATTATGCTTAGCTATTTTTAGATTAGTGTGTACCCTTTATCATTGTTCTCTCTTAATTGATTTGATTTAAGTCTGGTCTTCTGATGAAATTGATGTGATAATTATCTTCTTATTAGACTTTAGAGATAAGTTTTAAATGTATTGGGAATTCTAACTTATCAAAAGTTCATCCACAACAAACAACAACATACTCAATGTAATCCCACAAATGAGGTCTGGGGAGTTCAAAACCCAATAAATATAACCTTTTCTTGCTATGTTTGATTTGAATTGATCTACCTCTTTTCCTATATTTCAATCTTATTTTTCTCTTCTCTCTCTCTCTGATTCCTCTTACTGTCCTCACTTCTACCCCTCTACTTTCTCTCCTCTCCCGTTTTTGTACATCCTCACTTCTTACCCTAATGTTGACACTGTCAACAGAAAGAACAATCCTCTATATCAGTTCCAGAGAGAAGGAAAATTGATAGAAAATTTAGAAATAAATCAAGCAATGTAATCAAATGGTGGAAAACCTAACCACAAGCAAATACATAAGATGTCACGAACCAAATGCAAGTAAAAAAATGCACATGTAAAGAGATATGGATAAATGTTATTATACAAATAAGATCAACTTAATGCACACCTTACTAATTACTTGGGGCCAGCTACATGAGTCTACTTCTCTATTCAGCTTTATTTTCTCCTCCATTTTTTCCATGAGTAGGGATAAAACATAAGAATACCTTGATCAATTTTCGGACAAATGTATCTTCTACATATCTTCATCAATCCTTTAGCATTACATTGTTACTTTATTCATTTTGTCCTATCAATTCCACATATCCATCTTTAACATTAGCATTTCAAAAAATACATATTTCATATGCTTGTTGCATCTGGTTCTGCTTAAACTTCTTCAAGGAGAAAATACCCGAGCTAATAGTCATCAAAATAGGATATGCAATAATAAAAATCTGAGCTTTCGATTTAAAAAAAGAGCAGTAAGCCGTAAGGATAAGTAAGACACTCCATTCAAAAGCTATGTCGATCAGACTCTTCAATAATGATGCCCCACCCATATCTTATCCTTCAAAAATGCACTACTTTTGAAGGATCCGACACGCAACCATCCACATTTTTGAAGAGTCCGAACAACATAGTTCAAAAGCATATCTGAGCAACAAAAGCCTGAGCAAATGGGAAGATAACTTTACTAAATACTAAAGCCCCTTCTTACACAGATCATATTATTATTATTAATTAAATACTATAAGCATGTTATACAGATAGAGCTGAAAACCCCCAGTTAGAACAGATATGCCTAAAGATGCGGATCTAGCCCTTAGCTGCGGATTCAATCGCATCCATTGTTGTTTGTATGTATTGGATTAGTAAAAATATTAAATTACATAAAAAGGAGATGAAAAATTACCATAAAATTAACAACCCAAAACAAAATTTGTAACACCCAAATCAAGTAGATGGAAAGATATATCTCAAGAAATTGAAGAAACAAATTATAAAGAGAGGTAAAAAGAGTAAGGAGAAAAGACTTACGGTAAAGAAGAAGGTGAAAGACGCGACTTTGAATAATGGGAAGAGTGTTGCAGGTAATCAAGAATAAGAGAGAGAAAGGGGTATTGTCTCTGTACTCTTTGCTTGCGACATACACAGGTTGCGTGTACACTTTTATTTTTTTCATACATGTCTTGTTATATTGTGTATTGAAGCTCGACTAATTTCATTGAACCCAAATTATTAAACGAAGGATTGTCTCATCTATTGCATCACCTTTTTTTTATGCGGCATAGTCTTTTATCTATTACTATTGTATACTTCTTTTCTTTTTCTTTTTTATATATTCATAATCTTTTAAGTTTGTATTAGAAGATGTTATATGAAATTATGATCTTGAATTATAAATTTAAATTATCATTTAAAATTATAATTTCATATCACATATCCACTAAAAAGAAAATAAAGGGAAGGGGCTAGATAGCCTCTAAAATTAAAGTGTGTAAATTATTTTTGTAGTTAACTATAAGGTGTAATTTATGTCTTTTAAAAAAATTAAAAGTTCAAATTTGTAATTAGACTTGTAAAAAAAATAGTTTTACTTCTCAAATACTTAATACTTCCTATATTTTAATTTTAGTGGAAACTTTTAAAATTTAGAAATACTTTAACTTATATTTCATATTTTATTTTTAGTGAGAAGCTTTTATAGCTAACTAAATACATTATAAAATGTTTATGATAACAAATTTATAAAGATAAAAATAATTTTTTTTTAAACAACATAGAAAGGGATTAAACCATAAATTGAAATAGAGGGGAATAATAGAAATTGCGAAGGAGATGTTAATCAAAGTTTGGTACTCCACAATTTCATTGTTGAAAATATACAAAATGACAGACAATTAGGCACAAAGGAAGTACCACAGTCCACAAGTGTGTTGCAAAGTCAACTTTTGGAGATGGGGAATGAAGTTGTCCACTAGTTAGTTAATCACAATTTGGCACAAAATATTTTCTCCGTTTTAATCTATATGTTATTAGTTGATTGTTATTTTTTAAACTAATATTGAAAATAGTATAAATATGTTTGGAGCAAATCTCTTCATAAACGAAACTCTATAAACGATTACATTGTAAATATTATTGTCTATATTATTTGATTAGATATAAAAATAATTGAAATTTATAATTTAAAATAATGATTTTATTTCACTAATAATAAAGAGAAAATTTTATAATTAAGTTATTTTCTTGTGTGATATAAATGAACAAGAAATGCTACTTTATACCTAACCAAACCTAAAGGCAAGTGATTAGTTGCTTGTTCCACCTAATTGGGGGAACTCACAACTTCACCAATCAATTATGAGCACTTTTTATTCGACTCTTTGATTTTACATGCTTGGACAATGTATGTCATTAGGTTGGTGAAATGTGATTGAAAAAAATATTTTACAAATTGAGATAAAACAATTTTAAGATAAAGTACTACTTATTTCGAAATGCAGAACAAAATAATTCATAAAAAATCAGAATTATTATTCTTATCTTTTTAATTAAACGATTGATTAGTATTTGACTTGTTGAGATCCCTATAATTATAAGCTATTTAATTTATATGTCATAATCATTTTACTTACAAATTTCAACATAATCTTTAAGCAAGACAAAGAAATCTATTTAACCGTGAAAAAATTGTGATAAAATAATAAATATTTTTTTTACCAGAAGCTTTAACCTTTTATATTTTGACTTTTAAAAATAAAACCGAAAATATTTTATCCTCAAAATAAAATGTTTGGATGTGAATTCGAATCAATCGAGCTTAACTTAGATATTGAATACAGTAATAATATAGTAATAATAATATATTCGGTATAATCTCGTAAGAAAGATTAAAAAAAAATAGTGATATACATAAACCTTATTTCATAAAAACAAAAAAAAAACAAAACAAAAAAAAAAAAAGAGAAACCGACCTTTCAGTCGGTAGGTACAATTATATCCATTTTTTTTTTGTTTCTATTGCATCCTCACATTTAAGTTTTAAACATTTCATAAACGCATGTGAGGATTGTGTATGAATATAAATATTACAATAACACCACATTAAAGTACTAATAAGAAAGTTTTGAAAAGTATAAGAGATTGGTGATACACCTCATGAATTAATTTCTCATTCAAGTTTTGTGTATGAATATTTTAATAGGGAAACACCTGAATGAACCTTATCCAATATAAATTTAAATTAATTTGAGTATCAAATCCCAAATGAAAATTTGTAGGACTCCACAAGACGTGTTCAATTCAAATTGAGACTCTAGAAGGTGTGTTCAGTTTCAATTAGAATTTTTGGAGGCTACTCAACCCTAAACTCTAGTTTATGTCTATATAAAGGTTCTAAATTCTCTTAAAAGGCATCTCAAAATTTCGTAAAGAGATTGAAATCTCGAAAATTTCGTAAAGAGATCAAAATCTCAAAAATTTCGTAAAGAGATCGAAATCGGAAAAAATAGATGCTTTCATGGACTACTTTGACTTTAGGGATTTGCTTCATCATTAGCTAAAGAAGAGAGACAAGGGCCCGTGAATCACTTCACGAAGGAGCCTGTAGATTCTTTCAAGCTATAGGACCAGTCGAGAGCGATAGAGAATAAAAGGCTTGCCAGTTTTCACATTAATGAGACAAGTCTGGTAGAAAGAGGACGTCTCTGTCCCTTCACCTGACACCTACTGCTAGGCAGAAATCCCCGCTTTCATTGAGGGAAAGGCTGGCTCTTTAAAAAGGGTGCCCTCCTAATCTCATTTTGATAGGAAGAGATAGATCTTCTTTTTAACAGGAAAATTTGGTCACGTAGATCTTCTATTTCGCCGGAATTTCATAAATTGATGGAATATTCATATAGAGGTCAAATCTAAATCATCTTAGTTCAAAAAATACGCCAATAACAGCCCTCGAATCATGGATAAATCTTAGGAGAGTTGAATCAAGGGAGAAACAGAATTGTACCCGCATTGAAGAATAAAATTATATTTCTTCTTATTTTATTGTACAATTTATTTTTTGTCACTTTAAAATTTGTTGCAAACAAATTGGCATGCCAGTGGGACCAAATCTACCCTTCATATTTTCTCTTATAAATCAAATCTGAAGCTACAAAGGTGGAAGAATGAGTACTTCAAGCCTCGTCTTTGAGTTTCATCGAGTCTACACTCCGACAAGCTTTGAAGCAGGGGGCATTTGTAGACATTGAAATTTTGTGGAACTCTACAAGACGTGTTCAATTCGAATTAAGACTCTAGAAGGTGTGTTCAGTTTCAATTAGAATTCTTGGAGGCTACTCAACCCTAAACCCTAGTTCATGCCTATATAAATAGTACTAAATTCCCTTAAAAGGCATCTCAAAAATTCTGTAAAGAGATCAAAATCTCAAAAATTTTGTAAAGAGATCAAAATCTCGAATATTCCGCAATTTGATGGAATATTCATATAGATGTCAAATCTAAATCATCTTAGTTTGAGAAATACGACACTAACGATCCTCGAATTATAGATAAATCTTAGGAGAGTTGAATCAAGGGAGGAACAGAATTGTACCCGCAATTTTGATGAATAAAATTATGTTTCTTCTTATTTTATTGCGATTGCAATTTATTTTTCGCCTAATAGGACCAAATTTGTCCTTCATCTCTTTTCTCATAAATCAAATCTGAAAATCTAAAGCTGTAAAGGTGGAAGAATGAGTACTTCAAGCTTCATCTTTGAGTTTCATCGAGTCTACACTCCGAAAAGCTTTGAAGCAGAGGGCATTTGTAGACATTAAAATTTTGTGGGACTCTACAAGACGTATTCAATTCGAATTGAGACTCTAGAAGGTGTGTTCAGTTTCAATTCTAATTCTTAAAGGCTACTCAACTCTAAACTCTAGTTCATGCCTATATAAAGGGTACTGAATTCCCTTAAAAGACATCTCGAATATTCCGCAAATAGATAGTGTCACGCCCCGAGTCTACACTCTGGACGTAGCCGGCACTCGAAGACCATTGCTGGCCCCAAGCAAACCCTTGGCCTGACTTACTTAACTCAGCGGAAGACAATATTCATATCTATAACCTAAAGAAATAATATCTTAGCCAAAATGGCAACTCAAGTCTTAAACGATACAAATTAAATGAATAAGACTAAAAAACTAACACCTGACTGTCTATGAAGCCTCTAATAACAACTGAGATAGATGTTGGGACAGACCCCACAACATCCTAATAAACTAAACTAGAAAGCAATGAAATAGATCCTCCGGAATGCAAGGAGGCTCACCAACAGACTCTAAACTGCTCATTGGATCAACGATGCGCCGGAATGCCGATCCTAGTTACCTGAGTCTGCATCATAAGACGATGCAGGCCAACTGGCATCGGTACATTGAATGTACGAGTATGCGAGTTAGAATGCTAAAACAACATAGGCTAGAAAGAATCTAAGAGAAACTGAAGAACTTACCTGGCTCAACTCAACTCAACATGACTGAATTCATTTCAATATAAAGCAATTTAAAAACAAGTGCAATATAAAGAAAAGCTGTTTAAAAATATTATATCAACTCTGTGTGTATGTAAATATACAAATAACTCTGAGATGTATGTAAAAATACAAATAAATCGGTGTATATAAAAATACAATACTTATGTGGGAGTTTCTCTAAGCGACAACCATTACATAAGAGTTATAATGATGATACAGCGATCTACCTCACGCTGCCAACGCATCCTATACCCGGCCAGAGGTATAGGACCTAAACTGCCTAATGGATCCACTAGTCTATTTCGAAAAGAATTCATCTAAAAAGTATGACTTTTTTCTACCCATGGTGGCTACATGGTTTTATGGTGACGTAAGTTATCTGAACTCATGCTCGTCCCCAATTCGGTGCTCAATACTACTCCCAAAATATACTAGCTCTTATGTTTTAAAAAAAAAAACATACTTCTTCTCTGATTTGAGATTAGTGCTCAAAAACTTAGCTCAAAGGCTATCCTGGAAATCTCAGTTTCCCTTCTTGCTTCATTTAGAAAGTTATTACTCCTTTTTGAAAACTAGCCCGAAGGCTTTCTAGAAATCTCAGTTTTCGTTCTTATTTAAATGTGAAAAACATTTTAAATCTCTTTGGGGAAATACTTAGTCCCCATATGATTCTTTGAAGAAAAGAACTTCAACTTTACTCTTTACTGAACTCAAAACTTAAGTCTTAAAACAAAGTTAAAACATTTGTGAAAGACTTTTTGAAAACTTTAAGAACTTATCTTAACTTGACTCTTGACTTTTCTTGACTTTGATCTTAATTGCTTTTGACTTGACTCTTAACTGATCCTTGAATTGAATTATGAATTCAAGGATTATGATTTGTATTTGGAAAGACCTCATAATGTTTAGGAATGATTTCGAATAGCTAAACTTGAGAAAAGTTACGAAATCACCATCTTGGAACAAATCCGCGATGCGGAGATGTTTTTAAATAAATACTCGTGAAATTAAATTTTGAGACAGAGGAGTCCGCGTCCTGTCTGCGACGCGGAGTCAATTTTTGTTCATTGGGGGAACAAGTCCGCGACGCGGACTTGTTCGACGAAGTCTGCTCGACTTTTTCCTTCTTCGTTTTCCAGCCCCAATTCGCCTAAGCTCAAATATTTTCCTCAAATTCATTTTAGATCCTGATACCCAGCGTATGTACTCAAGAACCTAACTCCAGGTAACTCTAAAACATAATTTAAAGATCTCAGAAACTCCACAATTCAACCCAATTCAAGAACAACATTCCAATTCAAGAATTCATGTCAAGAACATCAACATTAAAACTCTTTTAGGACGAACTGCGTTGAACTAAACATGTTTGGCGCGTGGGTGAATGAACCCAAAGCTATGAGAGACTCACATACCTTGTATGATCAATTCCTTGGCGAATCCACCACCAAAATCGATTGTTCTTGGCGAATCTTGCTTTTCTTCTTCTCCTTTCTCTTGCGTTCTTTCTCCAAAAAACCCTAACTCTAATTTTCAAAAGCGTAAACTGAACTAACTCAGTCTTGACCCCAATTATTTTACTAACAACGGATTTAATTAATTGGGTAAGGAAAAGACCAAACTATCCTTTAAAAATCCGGATTGGGCATTTCTTTATTCGAACTATCCAACTTCCAAAGGACGTAACTCACTCATCCGAATTCGAAATCGCGAACTCGGTGGCGTTGGAAAGATAATTCCAAGAGCTTTCCAACCATATCTGAAACTACACCTAACTCATCCTGAGCTAGGAGTTATGGCCGATTGAAGTTGACCAAAATCTCAACTTTAACTTGCTTAAAATTTCCAGATTTCCTTATACTTTCCTAAAATGATTATTTCAAGTTCTTAGCTTCTTTCTAGCTATTTCAAGTTGTGAGATGTTATAGATAGAATATTCATATAGAGGTCAAATCTAAATCATCTTAGTTCGAAAAATATGCCACTAACGACCCTCAAATCATGGATAAATCTTAAGAGATTAGAATCAAGGAAGGAACATAATTGTATCCGCAATCTTGATGAATAAAATTATGTTTCTTTTTATTTTATTATGATTACAATTTATTTTTTGTCACTTTAAAATTTGTTGCAAACACCCACCCTCCCCCAACCAAAAAAAAAAAGGAAGATAATTGCAACACACAAAAGAATGGCCCTTCTTTCAGCTTATAAAAATCTTATCATCCTGATTGATTAATGACTCAGATGTGACAAAGCCGAAAATGGTAAACTGATATACATGCATGGACAATATAATTGACCTAGTAATTATTTTTGTGCCCATTTGATAATTAGTCATTAATGCTATATATAATTCAAAGCAAAAGTCTTCCAACACAAAGCTTGATAAACCATACATACCAACAAAACTTACACAATGAATTGAAACGCATGGAGTATTATTTTTGAGATTTGAACATTTTAAAAAAGAGCTATTCTTAATGATATTCACATATGAATTATAATGCATGAAAACTTTTTATTTATAAGGAAAAATTGATTTGGTCTCTAATTAGGATTCCTTGCTTTTCTCCAAGAATTTTACATAATAGACATTTACAATAATAAAAATATGTGTATAATAATTTTAAATTAATTATTTTTAATAAACACATGACAAGTAAGATGGACCGGAGAAAAGTAGCTCCCCAGTTTCTATGCGAGTATTTGGAACAAAAAAGATACATTTCTTTAGACAAGTAACCCGTATAATTAAAGTACTTTTTTTTTTCTATTAATAAAAGCGTGCTATTATTCATTCTTTATGCCTATTTGTCTGAGCTTGAAAGAGAAATACTAGCTACCACTTCTCTCTATTTTTCCTCTATGCTTCCTGCAATGTTTTATCAAATATCAATTTGCATGTTGTTTTGTGGTTTCAATTTCATAGTATCATCATGTCATCAAACAGATATCCTTAATATTCTCAAAGAAAATCCTAATCAAGTTTCATCTTCAAGCAATTTCTTGTTTGGAACATCCTCTTCTTGTTACCAGGTACTTCCTCACTTTTTTGTTTTTTGGGTGAAATGTTGTTTTGAGTACAACTTTTTTTCGTCGGCAGTATGAAGGAGCTATTCTCAGTGATGGAAAAGGTCTCAACAATTGGGATGTTTTTACTCATGAAGCTGGTGAGCTCATAAAATTAATGAATCTCAATTTCTTTTAATCGATTTTTTAAAACAATTTATTAATTTTGGTTACTGTTGTTGCAGGTCATATTAAAGATGGAAGCAATGGAGATGTTGCTGTTGATCACTACAATCGTTATTTGGTAAACCTAATTTATCAATTGAGATTTCTGCAAACATTGTTGTTTATCGGATCACAATTCACAACTCTTTTTCTTTTCTTTTTACAGCTAAGGAAAAGAAGATACAATTTTTTAGTGAAAGAGTAGGTTAATTATTGTTTGGTCAATAATATGTAGGAGTGGGACATACTTGTCTGACAAGTGGGTCGTTTGGTTTGAACACAAGTACGTTATGTTGGGATTAATAATGATGACATAAGTTATGATGTGATTAATTATGTTGAGATTATTTTTTATTAATTTTTTGGTTTGTCAAATATGTGTGGCATAATTTATAAGAATAAGTTGTTTATTTACAAAAATACATACACTCTAAAAATAAGTAACTAATGAGAGACCATTTGACATTTTGTACATTTATGAGTTTGTTATAATGAGGATTACTTTATTATGACATGTGAGATAATAGTGGTCCTTTGTTTGCTGTCCCCCAACCAGAATAAAGTTGTGGATAAATCAACAAATATGTGATTGCTGGATTTGAACTTTGTTTCTTTCCCAGTCAAGTCATATATAGTGGCTTCTTATCATTTTAAGGCCATTTCAGAAGGGTAACACATTCTTGCATGTTTTATCCTGTTGAAATGGGATCTATAGTGAGCACATTGAGATTAATTAGATGGTTGCTGCAAAAAATGTTTTGGCCTACTGATAATCAATTATAAACTGATGTTAACACAATACTAATAAATTAGATAGGAAGTACTTATGCTTGAACAATGTGTAACTTTAATTTTGGAGTGTCTCAGAAATGAATGAATGTTAGATCAATGCAGTGTATTAGCGTGAAAGTAGATGTGTAAAGCATGAAATTAAAGAATTCTGATGTTTGGTAATAAAATAAAACAGGAGGACATTAAGCTCATGGAAGATATGGGTGTTAATGGCTATCGTTTCTCTATCTCGTGGGCAAGAATTCTGCCCAGTAAGTTATAACTGTCACTAGTCTCTTCCCTTCATTTTCAGCAAGTACTCCTTATTGTCATTTCCATTGAACAATTTTTTACTTTGTCGGTTGTAAATTTGACTCAGAGGGGACATTTGGAGATGTTAATATGGCTGGAATTGAGCACTATAATAAGCTTATTGATGCACTCCTAAAGAAAGGTCAGTTCTGCTTCACTTGCTAACAGTTTTAAGCTATAGATAAATCCAAAATGAAGCAAACAAAAAGTAAAATTTTCAGCTCAGACAACTTCTTTATGCATTCTGAATTCAGGGATCCAACCCCTTATCACACTAACACATTATGACATACCACAAGAACTTGAGGAAAGATATGGTGGTTGGCTAAGTTCACGAATACAGTAAGTAACTGGTCCCATCTTACACTTTAAGGTAGTTGTAGATTCCATCAAAAAGCTGTAACGATGAACAAGTTAACTTGTCTTGTGTCTCAGGGATGATTTCAGCTACTATGCAGACATCTGCTTCAAATATTTTGGGGACAGAGTCAAATACTGGACAACCATCAATGAGCCTAACCTCATGGCTGTTCGTGGCTATAGAGAAGGAACTTACCCTCCAGCTCGATGCTCCGGTGTATTTGGGAATTGTAGTGCTGGTGATTCAGAAAGGGAGCCTTTCATCTCAGCTCACAATATGATCCTGTCTCATGCAGCTGCTGCTGGCATTTACCGCACCAGATATCAGGTTCTTTCAATGTCTCTATGCCCTTATTCCTCATCACCATGTCAACTCTCAATATGGCATGATCTTGAAATATTAATCCAAATGGATTCTTCTTTAGTGCAATGCTATCTTCTAGCTTGTAAATGACATGAAGGTGAATTTTGGGAGAGTAAAACAGGAAAATGGTTTACGTAGAAGACTAAAGCTCGAAAATTTATGCTTGGAAACTGCTTCTTCCCTCTATTTATCAAATGGTATATTGTAAAAGTTCATTAGAAGACAAAACAAGTATCAGTAACATAGTCCATTTTACGCTGCTTTTCAGAAAAGAGAAGGAGGAATGATTGGAATTTCTTTGGATACCCAATGGTATGAACCATTTAGCAATTCCTCAGAAGACATAGCTGCAACTGAGAGAGCTTGGTCATTCTACGTCAACTGGTAACCCTTTCCTTATCAGTAGTTCAGTACTACAATTTGGTTTCTTGTGCATCAGAAAGAGAGGAGAAGAATGTTTTTTTTTTTTTTAATAAGTACGTTTTTTTTAATAAGTACCCCTATGCAGGTTTCTAGACCCTATTATATTAGGAAGATATCCCAAAGAAATGGTACAAATTCTGGGATCTAATCTGCCAGACTTTTCAAAGAATGATTTGAGCAAGCTGAGTTATGGCCTAGATTTCATTGGCATCAATTACTATACGGCTAAATATATCAAAGATTGCTTATATTCTGCCTGTGAACATGGAAACACTTGGTCAGAAGGTTCCTATTTAGCTACTACACAAAAAGACGGTGTCTACATTGGTCAACCTGTATGTTTTCTCCTCTTTAATATTACTGGCACTTTGTGCATTGCTGAATCTTATTTATTTTCCACAACTCTAAATGAATCAGACTGAAGTGGAATGGCTCTTTCTGTACCCAAAAGGGATGAAAAAAATTGTGATGTACATGAAGGACAGATTCAACAATACTCCAATGGTTATCACCGAAAATGGTAAGAAGAAGAGAAATTTCACATTCTTGTCATTTAAAAGCAAGATATAGTTTAATTTATCAACTAATAACCTGAACACAATGCATTTGGATCTGTTGGGATGCAATTACTAACACAACTGGCAATGTTGCAGGCATTGCTGAGAATGATAATCTGAATCCTTCAATAACAGACACCTTGAACGATATTCATAGAGTGAACTATATGCATAGCTACTTAAATTCATTAGCAAATGCAATCACGGAAGGTGCAGATGTGAGGGGGTACTTTGTTTGGTCCCTTCTCGACAACTTTGAGTGGCTAGATGGATATAAGCTAAGATTTGGACTTCACTATGTCAACTATACTAATCTTCAGAGAACCCCAAAATTATCAGCTACCATGTATAAACAACTCATGTATAACTTCAACATACAGCTTGAAACAAATACTGCCCAGAACTAGTGGGAGAATATGATGAAAAGCGGAGGTTTGTAAAGATTATTTTCATTGCAATGGAACTGTAATCATGTAAACAAGATCTATTAATTAAATAGAAATATTCTGTTGGAAGAGGTTGTCTCATACTTGAGTGATAGTCTTTATCGACTATAACTTGTTGGCGTAGAGACCCAAGCTAACTAGGATCTACAACAACTCGATTATTGGAATGTCCAAACTCGAGCATAATAAAAAATGAGGTTCAAGAGAGAGCAACCATTTCAATCTTGCGGATTATATTTTGTACTTTGTTAAATGGTGCAGTTATAGAATTGACAGTTAGTAGATTTTCAGATGGGCGTGTTTCTAATTTTTATTTATCGTAAATCAACAGATTTAATTTGTCGACATTAGTACAACCAACTACATTAGCTGATATATGATGAAACAAAATCATCCAACATTAGCTGATATATCATGAAACAAAATCATCCAACTACATTAGCTGATATAAGACAAAAAAAACAAAATCATCCAAGATTCTTATATGAGGAACCCACAAAATTAAGTTATCGAATATAAACATTTCAATAACACCATATATATTAAAGTAACAAGAAAGTGTTGAAAAGTATAAGGGATCAATAATTCCATTATTTCCGCTTCTTTTCATCTTTCACAGTTGCAACACATTCAAGTTTTGAGTGCTGATTTTTTTGGTTGAATTCCGAATGAACCAAAAGAAGACAACTGCAACACATTAAAAAATGGCCCCTTTCTCAGCTTACAAAACCTTATTGTCCTATTTGATTGATGACTCAGAGGTGACAAAGCATAAAATTATATTTAGTCACTAGCGTTGTAAAAATTCGAAGCAAAAGGCTTCCAACAACACAAAGCTTGATAAACCATACACACCAACAATGATGAATTTTGTTAGCCACATATGCGTTCATCATAGTTGAAGTTAACACTTTTTTTATTTATATAAATTTGCTAGATTTATAGTAAATGACCAAAATGAACACATTTTGTCATACATTAAAGACTATTTCAATTAAGTGAAATATATTAAGGATCAAAATGAACATATTTCATTTTAATAAAGTGAAATACATTAAAGACCAAGATAAAGAATTACCCATATATTAACGACCATTTTGGTCATTTTTGTTGGGTATTATTTGCCTCGATAGGTTTTCCTTTTTTTAAAAGGGAAAACATTAAGTCTTCATATTTGACTAGTCTTTTTCTCGTAACAAAAGATTTAAGATTAGCTAGTCCTTTTCTTGTAGAAAAAGGTTTAGCAGTGAGGTTTGTTCTTTCTAACTTAATCAACTTTCACAATGTAGTCCTTAGGAATTTTGAAAATTTTGGTTAGGGTGAGAATTTGTGGAACACAAGTGATATGTTATCACTTGTGTAAACCTCCTTGTATTCCGATCGAACCACGCTAAATTTTTGTGTCTTTTGATTTCTCGTTTGTCTTCTTACTTGTAGTCTTTCGAGGTTTGCTTCGTTTGTCTTCTTACTTGTGGGCTCTTGAAGTTTGCTTTGCTAGCTTCCACATGACACTTAATTATTTCGGTCCTAACAATTTTCGCATGTTCTGTATGTCTTTTTGCCAGGAGCTTAAACAAGAAACATCAAGAACCACTTCTCTCTGAGTTTTCCACTTTCACTTAACAAATCAAAGCTGTATGCTTCCTGCAATGTTTTATCACATAGCAATTTGCATGTTGTTTTGTGATTTCAATTTCATAGTATCATCATGTCATCAAAGAGACAACCTTAATATTCTCAAAGAAAATGCTAACCAAGTTACATCTTCAAGCAATTTCTTGTTTGGAACAGCCTCTTCTTGTTACCAGGTACTTCCTACACTTGTTTTCTTTTTTGGGGCTGAATTGTTGTTCTGAGTACAACTTTTTCTTGTTTTCTCCGCAGTTTGAAGGAGCATTTCTCAGTGATGGAAAAGGTCTCAACAATTGGGACGTTTTTACTCATGAAGCTGGTCAGCTTATAAAATTAATGAATCTCAATTTCTTTTAGTCCATTTTTTAAAAAAAATTATTAATTTTGGTTTCTGCAAAAAATAATGTATGTTTTTATCCTGTTGAGATGGGATCATCTATAGTGAGGCACTTTGAGATTATTTAGATGGTTACTGATAAATTTGTTTTTTTGGCCTACAGAAAATCAACAATAAACTGATTTTAACACAATACTGATAAATTAGAGAGGAAGTAGTTATGCTTGAACAATTTGAGTGACTTTTTGAGATCAGAATTAACTTTTCCATGCAGCATCATTCATGAAGAAAAGGGAAACACCCTAATTTGTGCTTGCAAGAGAGCATACATGTTTGACACAAAAGGGAAACAGTTAGATCTAAAACTCACATTGGTGTTAGCTTGTGTCAAAGCTGATCAACAAATAAGGAACTTGCAAAATGGACTGGGGAGCACAAATTTGGTTTCTGCAACAAGTCATAAGCGTCTCAGAAGAGTTTATGAATGAATGTTAGATCAACATATATAGTGTATTAGCAAGAAAATAGATTCGTAAAGCATGAAAATGAAGAATTCTGAATTTCTGATGTTTGGTAATAAAATGAAAACAGGAGGACGTCAAGCTCATGGAAGACATGGGTGTGGATAGCTATCGTTTCTCCATCTCATGGGCAAGAATTCTTCCCAGTAAGTTGTAACTGTCACTACTCTCTTCCCTTCATTTTCAGCAAATTCTTCTTGTTGTCATTTCGATAGATCAATCTTTTTCTTTCTCGGGTTTAAATTTGACTCAGAGGGGACATTTGGAGATGTTAACATGGCTGGAATTGAGCACTATAATAAGCTTATTGATGCACTCCTACAGAAAAGTCGGTTCTGCTTCACTTGCTAACAGTTTTAAGCTATCGATAGATCATAATAAAGAAAATAAGAAAAATTTTGGGCTCAGACGACTTCTTTATGTGCTGTGAATTCAGGGATCCAACCGTTTATCACATTAACACATTATGACATACCACAAGAACTTGAGGAAAGATATGGTGGTTGGCTAAGTTCACGAATACAGTAAGTAGCTGGTCCCATCTTACACTTTAAGGTAGTTGTAGATTCCTTCAAATGCTGTAACGATGAACAAGTTAATTTGTCTTGTGTTACAGGGATGATTTCAGCTATTATGCGGACATATGCTTCAAATATTTTGGGGACAGAGTCAAATACTGGACAACTATCAATGAGCCTCACGTCATGGCTGTATATGGCTATAGACTAGGATCTTACCCTCCAGCTCATGGCTGTATATGGCTATCAACTGTGCATTGCTGAATCTTATTTATTTTCCACAACTCTAAATGAATCAGACTGAAGTGGAATGGCTCTTTCTGTACCCACAAGGGATGAAAAAAATTGTGACGTACATGAAGGACAGATTCAACAATACTCCAATGGTTATCACCGAAAATGGTAAGAAGAAAAGAAATTTCACATTCTTGTCATTTAAAAGCGAGATATAGTTTAATTTATCAACTAATAACCTGAACACGATGCATTTGGATCTGTTGGGATGCAATTACTAACACATATTCATAGAGTGAACTATATGCATAGCTACTTAAATTCACTAGCAAATGCAATCAGGGAAGGTGCAGACGTGAGGGGGTACTTTGTTTGGTCCCTTCTTGACAACTTTGAGTGGCTAAATGGATATAAGCTAAGATTTGGACTTCACTATGTCAACTACACTAATCTCCAGAGAACCCCAAAATTATCAGCTACCAGGTATAAACAACTCATGTATAACTTCCACATACAGCTTGAAACACATACTGCCCAGAACTAGTGGAAGAAGATGATGCAAAAGCAGAAGCTTGTAAGCAGCCTGATCCCTGCCTTCAGATTACAAGAGCTAAACTCAAACTTAACCTTGTATTCACTCCAATGGAACTGTAATCACGTAAGCAAGAAGTTTTAACTATGCAGAAATATTCTGTTGAAAGCTGAGTTCTCTCTATCCCCCCCACCCCCCACCCCCCAATCTGTTAGGCTTCAACAGATTTATTAATGTTCCAATATTCTACATGGATGTTTACTCCGGCTGATTTTCAAAATCTACTCTAAGAAAGCTCATTATTAAAAAAAAACATCAGCAGATAGGATGGAAAAGTTATATTCAAGAAGCATACACTATTATAACAAACTCACTGACACTATTTTCTCCATTGTCTTCACGAAATTGGTGTTATAACATCAGCCAAAAATGCTATTTATGACAGCGCATTGTATTTACATTCCTCAAAATGAAAAGTTGCAAAAAAAAAAATGAGCCTGAAATATTTATAGCATGCTCTACTACTACAATAAGATCCTTCGTTACACAGAGGGGATTTGACTCCTGGTCAAGGGAAGACTACCTTATCTGCAGACCATTACTTCACAAACTACGAGAGTAGGATAAGGTATGGGGTACCTTCAAATGACCGAATTGTGTCAGTGAATTCCTCATCAACATCCTGGTATTTTACACACCTATTCATAGTTCAAAACTATTCCACAACTACACAAGGTAGATCAGTAAGTGAGCCTTTTCCTTGAAGCTCATAATATGATCCCAGCACAGACAGTTGCTGTTGATACATAAAGAAGTGAGTATCAGCTATAAACACAAATAAAAAGTGAGTATCAGCTATAAACACAAATAAAAAGTGAGTATCAGCTATAAACACAAATAAAAAGTGAGTATCAGCTATAAACAGAAATAAGCTATCTTGTCTGGATGCAAGATAGCACAATGTGCTTATTAAGAGGTGTCAAATGAAAGATGAACATTTCTTCTCCAGAAAAAAGTGGTGGTGCTTGGTTGGGTGAGGAGAGGGGTTTGTAGGAACTCAACTCCTTTTTTCACAGATGAAAACAAGTCCAAATAACTTCACTCAACACCCCGAGATGACAGCCTAGCCATGCATACATCTAGTGCAAGACACATGAATTTTTACATCTGACAGGTCAGCAAGTTAAAGAGGAAAATCCTACTAGTATGTTACTATTGTATCAGTCCATAATCTAAGATCTTGCCTTCCCCCTCAAATCCCTCATCTTTCTCGTCTAGCTTTCTCCCCAAAGAGAGTGAAAGAACAGGAGAACACAGTCAAGAGGAAGGAGAACTTCAAAAGTTTATCATTTGCCTTTGGTGCATAATAGATGGCAAGGGTTGATATTAATTAACACAAATTCATGGTCCGGAAAAGTTCCTCTCAACATATTTGTAACTCTTACATATCCCAACAAAACTTCACAGTATGATCCTATTATCACCTCTAACTTAAGTATATGCTGTATTGCTGACATCATGACCAGCTTCCTCTTTCTATCACCAGCTGAGGTACCATACAACACAAAGCTTCACCAATGAGCGTAAGAACTATTCAGCTTAAAATATTTTTATTTTTTTTGAGACAGGTAACTTTTAGCTTAAAGATAATTGTGTTTTATAGTGATTGCTGAATAACAAAGTTCTTACCTTGTGCCGAAGAATTTGTCAGGCCTGCCACATTATTCTGATGAAGCCAGGCTTAAACATTAGCACAAGCTTTATCTACCTCCACCAGGGCAATCTGGCACCATAACAGTGCTGGCCGTCGTCCCACGAGATCTGGCATGCCTGAAGACCTACAGCAACACTAGGTTCCTTCCCATGTTGTGCTATCCACTCGTCTATTGCAAGTGATTTATCATTTTCGTTTGAATATAGTTTTTTGTTCTTCCCAAATGGATTACTCCCAGGACAGACTATTTCAGCAATTGCAGCTGGCATATACATTGAGTCACCTACCACTGGCGCACTACATGCACCTAACTGTGCTCGAATCTGCCAATTATGACCATATATCATCAGAATATCAGTGATTCTCAAGACATAGATTTTCAAACTGAAATGCCATTTTGAGAAAATCACTGTTTTGGTTCCTTTTCACGTCTTCATTTGTTTTGAGATTGCAAAAACCAGAGATGAACTTGTAACAAAAGCTACCATTAGTAAACCAGTTTACGCATGATTAAATAGTTTAGCCATGCGTGCTCTCTCTCTCTTTAGACCTGTGAAACAGCAACTATGAAATACTTTTCCGAGCAAGTAACCTGATTCAAGATATTAGGCCTTTCCTGTCTAATACTTGTAGGAATAAAACCCAACTGGCAACTGGCAAGCAGGTCAAACAACTTGCACAAGCAATTACTCAACTTTGAAACATCAAACTTGAAAAATCCTGAGGACAGAAGGACAAATGCATGAGGGAATCAGAAAACTGGAATTTAAATACCTGATGAGTCCGACCAGTTAGAAGGTTGATTTGGCACTCATATGCAAAGTCTTTCAAAGCCCATCCACAGTCCTCAAGGTTGTATGTCCTCTGGATTTCACTACTAGGCCAGGGTACCTTTCTGCATTCTAAGACCTCAAGTTGGCATAACAACCATCCTTTCACAAAATCTGCAAAGCATAGATGCCAGAGGAAAATATGAGCACTTTTGGAAGAACATCCAACTCCTTATGGCAAACATCAACATCATGGGTTGTTTGACATGGAGATGTACATATAACATATGATCCTTTCAATGTCAGCTCTTTTGGGTGTTAGAAACTTGAGAATAGACACAAGCATAACGACAACTGATTACTTATTTCATATTTGGACTTGATACTTATTTTTCGTCATAATTTATCCAATGATTCTAAAAATTTATCTGTTATAACCTTTTATACAGATTCGAAATCTCAATTTTAGTATTATCAAGCTCTTTCTCTCTCTGTCTATCTCTATCTCTCTCACGCGAGTAAAATATTAGTATTGCTACTTGCTTACCTTCAGAAACAAGTCTTGGGGCCATATTAATAGGACGCATGTAGTGTGCAAGTATTCCAATAGGAACCGGAGCAGCAGCAAGAGCAAGATAAAGCTTTTTGACCTTCTTCTCCTGGCAGATAATAGATGAAGTTATCAAGAACACCAAATGGTACACTCCACAAAGGACCTCCATGGTAAGGGAACATGAAGTTGTTATTCCCTATAACTCTCTATCAAATCTTTTGTAAGACTATATGCGACATAGAGGTGAGTCTCACCCTGATTTTTCCATGAAATACTGAACAGTACTCCTTGCTCCGAGCCAGCACAACACTGCACAAATTAGAAGTCATGCCAGAACCTTTTTTTCCATGACATCCTATTTCACCTCTGCTTGAATTTTGAAAAAAGAAAATTTACGTGGGATAAATACAGCCAATCATACCATCCTTCAGTGCAATTGTCAATCTGATGGGTAGTAAGCAGTGGAGCTGAAAATCCTAATGCTCGAGTAGCAAATGTAGCACAGCTTTCTTCAATGTTATCTGTAGTTCCTCCTACCTGAGTTTAAGTTGTCAATATGAAAAAGAGTTAGCTTATTGGTAACGGAAAAAGAAGAAGAAGAGCCTAGAACAACATTAATTAATAGTAAAAATTAAAAGGTAACGATATAATGAGAGGAAAACCAATGTCAGTTAGAAGTAATTTACTTGACAGAAATGACTATCAGCAAATATCAGCTAGAGGATTTCACTCAACAGAAAACCATATTTAATTAAGTCTTGTACTCACAGATGTACCAGCAGGTTTATCCAGAACCACATAGTCGTTGGTTACAGCAATAATACGAGATTTCCAGTCAATGTCATAGCACCTAATCATATCAAAATCTTACAACATTACCTTCTCACTGACAAAAAGTCATGAGCCAAAGTAAATAGGGTTCAGTAATTACCTCGGAAAGCGCTTAGGGTGTACATGCACTCGCAAATACGTTCCAGCTTCAACAATTTCATCAGCACGAGTTATTTTGAAAGTTTTCTGAGCTTCACGTACAGTTTTCCCTTTGATTGAAGTTCTCTGTCTCAGAATTGATGGATCTGTAACTTCTTCATACACTTTAATTTGCTCAGGACTGGCAGTCGGAGGTGGCTTAGGACATACAAGTGCGTAATACACAGCTCCGAACTGTATAAGGTCTTCCACATATCTTAATGATGAAAAACATTGGTCAAAATACCACTTAACTGATCCAAGATGACTATCACTCAACTCATCGGTGATCACTCTCAAGGTGTAAATTATGATATGCAGGAAAATAACAAAAGAACAGAACACTAAAGAAAGATAGAAATTTACAATGGAGGGAGATCCAAAGCTTTACAAATATATTCTAGAACAGGTCCTTCTTTTGTGACGACAAGATGCTCAACCCTAGGTGGGCTGTTCTGCAAAGGGCATGGCATCAAGCGTCCATATCTAAGGTGGCTGAAAAAGTGAAATAAAAACAAATAGATCAGCGTAACAAATCATAAGAATCAAATTGGATACTAGCCTGGTGGAGGTTGATGACATTGGAGACATGTCTCTACCCGATCAAAGAAAATTGTAATATTACAAATCTAAACTTAAGTTGCAATACACTATCAAAGTAAGCTTCCTGCTCTTGTTTAGACTTTTTAATCTATACAGCCAACAAGTAAAGAAACCATTTTGAACCTAATGATCAGATATGCCGAATTCATGGCACATATTCATGAGCAGCACTAATGCTGTCCACTCCATTAATTGCCTCTATCAAATGAAATCAACACATAGTTTTAAAAAATGCAAAAGTACCCAGATACTTTATTTGTTTTCTACAAATAAATTCAGATGTAGAAATGTTTTGTGTACATATAACATCAGTGTAGCTCAGATGCAATTACATTTTTTCAATAACTTGGTGTTCAGGCCAACTTGTGGCCTTTTTTTAACTATTTATAGCGATGAAACTGGCAAACAGCCACTTTTCGGACTGTTGATTAAGTTTTAGCGAGCGTTTTGTTCAGCCATCTTTAATGCGGAAATAAATTTTGACAAATATATCCCCAATTAAAACATGGAAAAACTCCAGGAAACATTTACTAGTGTTTGAACGTTTATCAGTTCGATCGTGAATCGTTCCTTGAATTTGAACTGATAAAGCTTCGACTCCATGAATTTATCAGTTTGAACTCCATGAATCATTCCTCAAGTTTGAACTGATAAAGGTTTGGCTCCATGAATCATTAACAATCGCAGCAAACTTTCATACTTAGATTGTGAAAGTTTGAACTCCATCATCCTTGTTGGAGTTTGAACTGACAAAAATTTGAACTCCATAAATTGTTCATGGAGTTCTAAACTCCAACAAATCTTCACACTTAAATTGTGAAAGTTTCAAGTTCATGAATAATAGATAAATGTTTGAACTCCATGAATCGTTCATAGAATTTTTAACTCCAACAAATTTTCAAACTCACACAAGATGCTGGAGTTTCACTTGTCAAAGCTTTGAATTCCAGCACAATGTGCTAGCATTTCACTTGTTAAAACTTCAAATTCGAGCACCGTGTGCTGGAATTGTTATAAGTGTTTTGGCTAGGTTATCTTTTTCAAATTTTACCCCAGTGAGTAATTTTTAATTGCCCGCTCAAAAACTAGTCATCCCACCTATTTTTTACTTTTATACCTATTTAGATGGTTACAAATGATTTGAAAAAAGAGAAAAACAGTTTCGAACAGTTTTAAGCTAAGCTATTAGAAATTTACCATTTTCATTTACTTAATTATGCCTTCAACAACCATGAACCCCCAAAAAAAATTGGAAAGGGTAGTCTTGTGATAACTTAAAAAATACAGAACATGACATTCAACTTTTCCAGTAGTCTAACAAATGAAAAAACAAGAATTACCCATTTGAGGAAACAGTGTGAGAAGTTGAATTGATATCAGACAAAGCAGTGGACTGACAGCTGAAGCTTCTACTGCTGGAAGAAAGTGTCAATCTTTTGTAGTGATTCTTGTTCTTGAGCAGGCGGCTACGAGTTGAGGCAAATGTGTGCACCATACTGAAAGGGGAGAAAACCCCATTTCTCCAATTTGGGGTCCATAATCGAGAAGCAATCAAACTGTTGGTCAAGATTGGAGTGAAACTGCCACTGGCAAAAGTCATCGTCTTTTGGGGTTCTTGGAGGGTTTAAGGCTGATTGAAGATACCGATACAGTTGCAGAATTTTGAGACAAAAGGATTTTTTGGAAATTGCGATTACGCCTTTATATTTTTGGGAAATTATATCCAAGTCCCTTAACTTTTTTATAATGCACTAAAAAGTTATTTCTAAAAAAAAAAACACTTGTATAAAATTGTAAAAATTAAAAGAATGTAAGAAGGTATAAAACTCACGCTCTTAATAGTTTAAGTGTGAAACTCAAGAAAAGGGGATAGTTTAGGTGTGTTTTTGACACGTATCTCTATAATATTCATATGTACAAAAATAAAGATTTGTAACATAATAATGTCAAGTAAAAAAAATAGTCGTATAGAGTTTGTTTGATCATAAAGAGGCGTGTTGAAAGAGATGCTAGTTTTTATCTATTATGACCTATTGGCATAGACTCAAAAAATGAGGTTTAAGAGAGTGCAACCATTTTAATCTTGCGGATTGAGGTATATGAATCATAGTAAACTTACTATATAAACTTACTATAGTTTGTTTAAAGGCCAAACACATATGTAGACTCTTAAACTTGTCCCTAAATTTTATTTTGGCACTCCAACTCAATCTTGTTCCATTTTAACTCTTCAACTCCAATTTTTATTTCCACTTTGGCACTTCTTTCCAAAGAATCAACAAAGTGGGATGTCTGTACTTCACATGCCATTATTGTGTTAAAAATAATGGATGAACATCGTTTTTTAAAAATATATATATTTTTTAGAGTTTCTGTACATTATTGTGTGAAAAAATAATCGGCGAAAGTGTGTTGTTTTTTTTAAAAAAAACAATTAGTTAATTTAAATAACATCACTTTTTTTTTTCATATCTAGTCTACTTGCACTAACTCAAATATCAGCTTTCTAATTTTTCATTCAACTAAATACGAGTAAAAAAAAAACTCATGTTCATTGCTAATTAATAACACTACAAAAAAATGTTGAAACTTGATAAACTTCATTGGGTTGTCATTGATTTTTTTAAGAAAGAAAATTGACGCACTTTCATCGGTTATTTTTCACGCAAAAATATATGAAAACTCTTAAAAAGAAATTGTTACTTTTTTTATTAAAAAAAACAATGATAATCCGTCAGTTTTAATTTTTTACAATAATTAATGGATGATCGTCGATTTTTAAAATGCAAAATTGCAGTTGAATAACATATATAGAAATAAAGAAATCATAAAATTAGTATTTTGTGTTAAATGGTACATAAAAGAAATTGAGTTGAAGGGTAATCTTTTATTATTTTTTAAAAAAATAATTTTTTTTTGTCTTTCACTCTTTTACAGAATGTGTGATGCACACTCTCTGCCACATCACTTAAAAATGTCAAAATGGAACATAAAAATTGGAGTTAAAAGGTTTAAATGGAACAAGGTTGAGTTGGAGTGTCAAAATGAAATTTAAGGACAAGGTTAAGGATTTGCATATGTGTTTGGCCTTGTTTAAATGTTACTCTAAAACATGAAGATAACATCACATCTTATTAATATTACACTAAAAGTATTTTTGTTAATGAGATATAGTACCTTGAGAATTTTTGTGATTATTAATTATTGGTGTGTATAAATCAATTCACAAACATATTATCTCCCAAAGTTTTACTAATTGAAAATTGTATTTTTGAAGAAGGAAGGATATCACATGTTATATGAAACTAGTAAGTATGGGTTAGGCTGTCTTTTTTAAATAAATAAAAAATAGATAATCAAATTTCACATTTTAATTATTTCTTAACTTTTATTTTTGTTAGAGAGAGCATAGGACCTCAGTGTACTCTAATAGCATGTTGAAGTATGTGATTCTCATTTAAAAGCTTAAAATAATAGGAAGCACGTATCTTTTATTTAATTATTACATACTCAATATTTTTTATGGTCATTTGAATACTAATTCTCAATTGATCGATGAGCCCTAATGAGTAATAACCTTTAAAGAATTATCTTCACTAAACATTTATTTTGGTGATTAGTTATTGTAGCAATAGTTGTTTTTTGATTTAGAGCCCGTTTGAATTGGCTTAAAAAAAATAGCTTTAAAGTCAAAAATAAAAAGTTAAACTGAAATGACTTTTAAGTCGAAAAAATAAAAAGTAGGGGAGACCTACTTTTGGTTTCTGACTTATTTTAAGTCATTTTTTACTTTGCAAAACACTTCGTAACTTATTTTAAGTCATTTTTGATTTATTTTAAGTTATTTTTTATATTTGTCAAACACTTTCAAAAGTCAAAAACTGACTTAAAAGTAGGTTTGACTAACTTTTAAGTCAATCCAAATGGGAAAGTCCTGTGGAAGCTCTAAATGATGAATTTCTTCTTCGATATTAATTCTACTAAGTAAGAATTGTGTTCTCACTTGATCAGTAAAATTGGATTAATGCAATTTATGAGTGACACATTATATATTAATCAACTGCAACCCACCTACATATAATAGGAAAACTTTGCAATCTAGAAACTGATTCAGATTTCAGACTAATATCTTTATCTATCAAATGTTGTCATTCAACAATTGGCATTTAGTACTTATTAGTAGAAATAATTGTTTTTCCTTTTGTTGTCTAGATGGTTAAGATATATACTATAGTTGATTTATATCTCATAATTATAATAATTTTTCTTGGTTATATTTGTATTAGCATACTTGATATATGTGTTAAAATATTTTTTTAGAATATTTTACATTTTTTTATACTATTATATTATTTTATTAACAGGACAAAATACATTGACGCTCACGACTTCAAAATATTGATACGCATATTTATTGTTTCCGGAAAGTATAACAAAACTTCCAATATGCTGTTTTTAGGTTGAGTGCCATTGTATATATGTATAAAATAATGGGGAATTTCTGCAAATAGCACTATAATAAACTTAATTATGCTCCATAGTTATAGTTTGTATATTTACGAGTTGTAGCTACAGTTTAAGCTGTCTCATTTGTATAATTGCGGGTTTGTATAAATCGTAGGTGAGTTTGTATAATTCACGGGTACGTTTGTATAATTGAGTTGTTTTTGTATAAACTTGAAATAACGAATTTATACAAACACTAACATCTGAACGTTAAACAATTATACAAATTATATTATACAAAATTACATTACACAAAAGTTATACAAATTTTGAATTATACAAACTCGAAACCTCAGCCCACGTAATTATCATTAAATGTTGATCGCGAGTGATTTAACTAAAACTATAGCTATGATGACTAATTAACTGTAGATGTTTGCTTAACCATGAAAATTTCCCTAAAATAAATGATAAATAAGTGAATATATAAAATTAAAATAATTTTGCCTAGCCATTTGTGATCACTTTTAGAAGTATTTATTGCCAACTTTCTATGGTAAAGAAAAACTCACAATTTAAATACCAAAAATCTTTTAAATTGAAATCATAGAACTAAAATAATAAATATGAATCTAACAACTAACATTTTATGTTAAGTTGAGCAAATTATTGTGCTCGCCTTTGAAAGCAATTGGTGCCTAATTAACAAATTGCATACGTTACGTTTCTTCTAATTTAATTTCTAGAGTAACAAGAATAATCACTATCTTCTCAAAAATTTTAATCTTGCACAAAATTTATCACACATATACATAGGTTCATGCCTCATGGTGAATTTGTTGCTTCATCAATTTAGGTATTCATATGCAGTGTCCAAAACTCTATTTAATTCCCTTACGATGAATATAAAGCTAGCCCATCGATGAATTGAACATATAGAGAACTAAAAGGATTATACCTTTTATACATCAGAGATACTATAGATTCAAAATTTTAACTTGATTCTTTCGTTGTAATTTCAAACTTATGATTTTAGATTTAATACTTTACGAAAATTTTCATGAGTTCTATGATCTAAATAAAACATAGTGGATTCAAAATTTTATCTAAGAGTTAACTCAGTGGCGAATCCCAGGATTCTTAAATCATGGATGTTCAATTAGAGATGAACCAAACAATGGAAAAAGATCATTTAGTGAATGTAAATTTCAAATATTGATGATGAAAATTGATAATAGACGGTTGTTTTTAGTTAAATTATGTATATTATATCATACCAACATGGGTTGTGGTGCATCTGGTAGGAGTGTTTCACACTTAATCAGAGGTCTCGGGTTTGAGTCTTGGGTATGGAGAAAATCTTATTGAGAGCGTCACCCCCAAATGGGCCCTGCAGAGCGCGATCCAAATTTAGTTGAAGCTCCAATGTAGGCTCAAGACACCAGACGAAAAAATAAAAAGAAATGTATATTAAATAATTATATATTATATTGTTAGAAATGAGATGTACAGCAGATGTTCTTGTAACTTTTGATTTCTTACTTATCTTTTCTCTTTTTTCGTAAACATAACAAATATTGTACGTCTGACCAACTTTGACGTAATGACTCTTTTTTTAGTTTATAACTAGATAACCAAAGGCCCGTTTACTGGCTCAATATTATAATATTAAACTATAGTATAACTTCCTTATATTTGGAGGTTAATTACATCTTATTTCAAAAGTTTCTTCAATTATTAAAACTCCTGAGTTTTATTGCTCTCGAATACATTTTTTGGTTGTCCGATATATTACAAATGATACATTATTTAATGGAAGGGATGTATCCGAGAGGGGAAAGGGATGGATGCAAGGGGGATAGAGATATGTCCAAGAGGATAGAGATGTATTTGAGAGGGAATAGAGATTATCTTAAGTTGTATATTTATGTAATTTTATTATATTATATATGTTTATTTTTTAAAAAATATTAATCATGAATATTTTAAAACACGATATAGAATGAATTGCACTTTATAATAATTTCTTTTTTTCTATTTCAACTAAATTAATTGAAACTTATAAGTTTTTTAGTTTCCATAACTAAAATTTAAAAATATATCTCTCATACTCATTTTAATATTATGTATAACACATGCATTGAA
Source organism: Solanum acaule (assembly GCA_036250505.1). Lineage (NCBI taxonomy): Eukaryota > Viridiplantae > Streptophyta > Magnoliopsida > Solanales > Solanaceae > Solanum > Solanum acaule. The sequence continues at coordinate 36,829 of JAJOOR010000400.1, forward strand.
TCAAATAATAATAACATTGGTATTTTTTCATAACCTATTTCAAAACTCTTTGTATTATCAAGCTTTTATTATGTAGAAGAGTTATTTATATTATCAAACTTCTTGTGTTATGTATGTTGGGTTCTGAAGGGTGACTAGGGCGTCATGCGGAAGCTTAAAATTTGCAAATTATATGATGATAAATTAGACGACACATAAAATTATACTAAAAGAAATATATTATTGTAGATTTGTAGGATATGACCAATTGGCCTACATAATTAAAAACTAATCAAAAGCATAAAAACTATAGAGAGAAAATCTCCCCATAAACAAAACTCTCTAAATGACTACATTGTGGATGTTATTGTTATTGTATTAGAAGAAACAAACCTATATTTATAGAGTCCTAAAACCTTTCCTACTAGAAAAGGAGTCCTAAAAGGAGAGAATAAACCAAATATAAAATAATATTATATTTTCTTTTCAAGAAAAGTAAAAACATTTATGGTAATGTTTTGTTTTTTCTTTAAGGAAAAATAAATCTTAAATTATGGTAAGAAAATCAGGGCAAAACCCTAACAAATCTCCCCCTTTGGCTGAATTTTCTTGACAAAGCTTGATCTGTCTTCTTTATTGCATGATAATCTTGTTCTTCACAAAATCTCCATATCATTGTTGCTTGCCATGGTTAAAAATAAAGTTTAAAATATATGGGTTAAAAATATTTTATTTTTATTCTTAAAAATTGTAGCAACAGGAATGTTGAAAATATGTTGAAACTTCTTCTCCACATGTAGCTTGGAAAAAAAATCTTCATTATCATCAAATTGATTACAAATTGATTTGAAACCATCTTGAGCCTGTCTTCAACCTCGTTGAACCATAGGACCACCGGATCTTTGAACCATGTGCTTTGATACCACTTGTTGGGTTCTGAAGGGCGATTAGGGCGTCATGCGGAAGTTGATAATTTGCAAATCATATGACGATAAATTAGACGACACATAAAATTATACTAAAAGAAATATATTATTGTAGGATATGACCAATTGGCCTATATAATTAAAAACTAATCAAAAGCATAGAAACTATAGAGAGAAAATCTCCTCATAAACAAAACTCTCTAAACGACTACATTGTGGATGTTATTGTTATTGTGTTAGAAGAAACAAACCTATATTTATAGAGTCCTAAAACATTTCCTACTAGAAAAGGAGTCCTAAAAGAAGAGAATAAACCAAATATAAAATAATATTATATTTTCCTTTCAAGAAAAGTAAAAACATTTATGGTAATGTTTTGTTTTTTCTTTAAGGAAAAATAAATCTTAAATTATGGTAAGAAAATCAGGGCAAAACCCTAACAATGTATAAGAGTGGAGAAGTAGGACGGTCCTTATCACATTTTTGATAAAAATCAAACGGACCATATTATTTTTTCAGAAATATTTTTTTAGACTCAATTAATGTGGAACAATATTCTTTTTATACGTTACAAATAGAATGTCACATAATAGAAAATAATCTAACTTTAAAATACTCCTTTTACTGTTAACAAAATTATTTATAGTCATACAAATAGTCAAGGAATATTTAGATTATTTCTTTCATAAACTTTGTGTCAAGTCAATTGGTGTCATATAAAATTGAAATGGAGGAAATAACAAAAGATGAGGAGAAAGAAGACTATGCTTTACTTCATATCTTATATAGTACAAAATCGAGAAATAGTGCAAAATAGTCCCTTATCTTTGGGTTAGGACTCAAAGTCTTTCTTGAGTTTTCATATGGAGCGGTGATAGTACTTCATATTTGTAATATTACTGCACTTTTGATCCTTCCCCAATTTTTTGTCTATTTTTCAACATTGATTTTATTGACAATTTATGTATGAAATGTTCAATTGTACTTTTATATATTTAGAATAATAACTTTTGTAAGAGAAGGTGAGAAGTGGAACACCTTGTTTTGTTTAGTAGAAAATGTATTGCAGCTAAAATCAAGAGGTTCATCACATAATTTTCACGTGCAATAGTACAAACTTTTCTTTTCTTGCAACGGGCATATGTTAAGGTGTCCTTAGTTTAGCTACAATAATATTTCTACTTAATAGACCAAGGTGCTCTTATTCTCATCTTCTCTCACATGGAGATATTTTTTTAAAAAAATATATAAAAAGACTATTGAGTATTACATACATAAAATTGTGGACAAAATTAATATTAAAAATAGGCAAAAGTCTTGGAGAAACAAAAAATGCAGTAATATTATAAACACAAGATACTATTACTGTTTCATATGAAAAATCAAGGATGATATTGAGTCCTAACCCCAAAATAAGAGACTATTTTGGGCTTTTTCTTAGACAAAATCAATAAAACATTTAGCAACAAAGAAAGGAATTTTCATCCATGTTAAAACAATGTACTATCCATAATGAAACAACGTATGAAGAGAATAAAAAAGCATTACAAAATTTACGTGATAGAAATTATAGTAGCTTAGTAAAATTGTTTATAAAACATTTTAATTAAATAACATCAATTGATGATAAAATAATAAACATTTGAAACTTATTTTACATAATTCTATATATTTTAATTTTTTTCAATTAAAAAAAATGGAATAATATTCCATAATATAGTATATATAAATAAAAGTAAATTACGTAATGTATTTTAAGGAGATAAGAACTATTTTGATTTATAGACATATGTCATATGTTAATTGTCATAATGAAACAACATGAAAATTATTAAGATATAATTTACTTATAGTTGAAAATTACTTATGAAAAAATGAATTACAAACTATATATTTAAATAAGTTATGTCATATACATATTAGTGTAAAGAAATTTCACACTATAAATGTATTTACTTATTGTAATATGTAATTGATTTTATTATGAAAATTTACAAATTTGATGTTTTATGAAAAATTGGTATGAATATTTTTACAAAAAAGGGTCAAAAATACCCTTCATCTATCTGAAAAGGTTCAAATATACCCCTCGTTTATGTATTGGGTTAAAAACACCCTTCAGTCTACCTTTTGGGTTCATTTTTACCCTTAACATTAACAGCCTTCTTTTAAATTATTAACAATATAAAAATTGATATTATTTCTCTCACAAATTGATTACAAATTGATTCTCTCTCATTGATATTATTTTTCTCACCTATTAATTATATAAAAGGAACTGCAATCAATATAATTAAATAATTAACAATATAAAAAGATTAATCATTTAATAAAGTAAATTTTAATTGATTTTTAAATAAAGTTAAATTTAATTGATATGTTATAACCCGTAATTAAACTGTTATAAGTAAGAATTTTTTAAGAGTAGGTTTAAAACTCGTAATATTGTCTCTTAAATGTGTATATGGTGTGATTTTTCCAAAAAAAATACTACGTATCAATTTGTGTATGCATTATTGGTTACAGGTTAGACATGAAATCTGGTGTGCAGTACCAATAAAATTTTATTATTTTCATTATTTTAGTTTTTAATTTTTTTTTCTCATATTTATTTATTTTGGCCAGAGATTGTATTGTTTCTCCATATTTGGAGGTTGAGGAGTAGAGATTGCCATTTATTGCTTCTTTTCGTGTATAATTCACAGTTTTTCCCTAGCTAGTAGGCGTACCACTTGATTTAGTCACAGTAAAAGATGGCTTTTAATGCATTATATTTAATTCATTTGATGTACACACCTGTCCACTTATAATATTGAATTCGAAAACCTTACTGTAATTATTATTATTACATAAGTTGTATTAATCTTTTTCCTAGTTAATTATGATTTCATATAGTAATCTTCCAAACTGCAACCTAACTCATTATATTCAGGTCAAATTCTCTTTCTTTTCCCTAAATACCCAAAATTATTATGAGTATATAAATCTAATTAATTAATTAAGTATCAAAATATATACGGAAATATAAAAATAGATAATAATTTATTTATTTTCTAAAGTCAAGTAGATGTCAGATATAGTTGTCCTCCTGCAGTCCTACCAGTAACTAGATCAGGTACGGAGATTAAATGTATAGTAAATATTTTGTTGAGTATACAATAAATATACGACCAGTAGGTAGATAAACTCATTCACTTCCGATCCGACCCCTCCCAATTTTTTCTTTATAAACAAATAAACATTTCACAACACAACACACTCTAAAGAAAGAAAAATAAAATGGAGATAATGGATATTCTATTACTTAGCTTAGCGCTTCTTTTTTTATTTGTATGGTGGAAATATTGGTCAATCACAGGTGGTGGAAAGAAAAATTTGCCACCGGGTCCTCCTGGTTGGCCATTGGTTGGAAATCTTTTCCAAGTTATTCTCCAACGTCGTCCTTTTATTTACGTAGTACGTGATTTACGTAAAAAATATGGACCTATTTTCACCATGCAAATGGGGCAACGTACCCTTGTTATAATTACTAGTTCCGAACTAATCCACGAGGCATTAGTTCAAAACGGCCCGCTTTTCGCGAGCCGTCCTCCGGATTCACCGATCCGTTTGATATTCTCCGTTGGAAAGTGCGCCATCAACTCGGCCGAGTATGGTCCGTTGTGGCGCGCTCTCCGACGGAATTTTGTTACGGAGTTGATTAATCCAACGAGGATTAAGCAGTGTAGTTGGATAAGGAAATGGGCTATGGAATATCACATGAAAAGGCTTGAAAATGAGGTTTCTGACAATGGGTTTGTGGAAGTGATGGCGAATTGTAGGCTTACAATATGTAGCATTCTTATTTGTCTTTGTTTTGGAGCTAAAATTTCTGAAGCGAGAATTAAAAAGATTGAGAGTATACTTAAAGATGTTATGCTTATTACAGCTCCTCAACTTCCTGACTTTTTGCCAGTGCTCACACCGTTGTTTCGCAGCCAAGTGAAACAGGCAAAAAAATTGAGGCAGACTCAACTTGAGTACCTAATTCCTTTGGTAAGTTTAAGCTTCTAAAAATCAGCTTATTTTGGAGAGTGAATTATTTGTCTACTGTACATTTCAAAAAAAAAAGTACAACAGTTTTGTATGGTTAATTAATTTGAAAATCACTTTTGCCAAATATTAGGCTAGCGGTTTGTGTTTTGCCAACTTTCATAAAACTAGTGGTTTGTAGGGGAGATCAAATTAAAGCTACTTTTTTTTTTTTTTGGCTTGTACTACTACTCAAAATATTTACTATTTTTGTGTAGAAGTTATGTCAAACACCTAACTCTCTAAAACAAAGCAAACATCATATAAAAATAGAAGTATTTTTGGCTTTTTAAAAGATTGGCCAAACAGGCTATACATCATTAAAGAGATATAGATTTTTAATTACTTAATTATAAATGTTTCTAATATTTGGATCTTGATTCTATTTTACGGGCCACACATGTGAATTTTTTTTTTGTTTCATAGATAACAGTGAGACTTGAAACTAAGGACCTTTCACTTGCGTTGAAACTATGCATGCACATATGAATTGTGTGACTATATTATACGTAAACTTAAGTTATCAGAGAAATCATATTTTTAATTATATCATGTCTGGACAGGTACGAGACAGAAAGGCATTTGTGGACAGCAATGGAGATCCTAAAAGCAGTGAATCAGAAATGGTAAGTCCAATTGGTGCAGCCTACGTTGATTCATTATTTAGTCTTGAGCCACCTGGCAGGAAACTAGGAGAAGCAGAGATTATCACACTTGTTTCAGAAACAATAGGTGCAGGAACTGATACAAGTGCCACAGCACTTGAATGGGCTTTGCTTCACTTAGTAATGAACCAAGAAATCCAAGAAAAGCTCTACAAAGAAATAGTTGATTGTGTTGGTAAAAATGGTTCAATTTCAGAAAGTGATGTTGAAAAATTGCCTTATCTTGGAGCCATTGTGAAGGAGACTTTTAGAAGGCATCCACCTAGCCATTTTGTTTTGTCACATTCTGTAACAAATGATACACAATTAGGTGGCTACAATATCCTTTCTGATGCCTATGTTGAATTTTACACCGCATGGTTAACGGAGGATCCAAGCTTATGGAAAGACCCGGGCGAGTTTCGACCCGAAAGGTTTTTGACTGGGGACGGAGTTGACGTGGACTTAACCGGAATGAGGGGTGTGAAGATGCTACCGTTCGGGGCGGGTCGTCGGATCTGCCCCGCTTGGTCATTGGGTACGTTGCACATTAATTTGATGCTTGCTAAGATGGTTCATAAATTCAAGTGGATACCCATACCCGACAACCCGCCCGACCCGACAGAGACCTTTGCTTTTACTGTAGTGATGAAAAATCCCCTCAAAGCAATTATTTTGCCAAGGATCTAAATTAAAATTTGAGGGAATTAATTAATTGGATTATGGTTAATTATATTCTAGATGTGTGTTCAAGTGGTGTACGTAAGATGTATTATATAAGGTCTTAGGTGGCTTCTTTTTAATGTTATACAAATTACTATGGATAATGTTTCTTCACTAATTTGCTTTTGTTGGATGTCATGTGGGTTGTGGATGTATTAATGATGAAAATTTTATCTATATATATATGTTCACTTGGTAGCATGAAATTAATGTAGTGCAGATTTCTTTATATGTGTCAACTATCAACTATCAACAACACTTCTTGTGATCATAATTAAGGCAAAAGGGTCTGATGAATTTTTGTACTTATACAAGTTTGTATTATAGATCCTTCTATTTAATATTTTATCAACTGAATCTTTAAATTCAATAAAATATAATATAAATTCATCTAACCATTGATCATACTGATGTGGCATTAAGATAGCTGAGTTGGCGAGAGAGTGTATCTACTCGCGTGTTATAGGAAACTGAATACCATATTCAGTTTTAAAAAAATATTAAAATCATATCAGAATAAAACTAATAAAATAAAAAACATTCTTCTTCACCCACTCAACCCTTTTTCAACCATTATCATCCCTCCCCAACCCCTTTTTCATCTAATGCAGATCTCAGAATTGGCATTAACACATCCTTCAGTCTACTGATTCACCGATGAAGGGAGAGAGTGACGATGTGTGCCGGAGTTCACTGATTCAGAGTGGAGAGAGAGAGAGAGGTGGCGCTGGTTCCTTTTTCTACAAAATGGGAGGCGGCGAGGAGGTTTGCCAGCCGGAGTTGATGGTGCAGCAGCGGGTTGCTGGATTTGTGGAGTTAGAGAAGGAGGAAAGGAAAATGGTGAGGGTCTGTCGGAGATGGAGACAAGTGAGAGAGAGAATATGTGATTTCACCGGCAAGAGGAGTGGCGGCGGCAACGACTTTCTCCGGTGAAATTTGGTCATTTCACCATGGGAATGGAGGAAGATGTACGGTCATGGACTCCCAAATTTTAGTTTGAAGAAAAAAATTAAAATTTATTAAATTAGTAACTTTTATTTAATAATTTTGGCAACTTTTTTTTTAAAAAAATTAATGAAGATTAATATGACATGTTATTTATTTATGTGACATGGATTTGACATGTCATCTATTTAAGGGAGAGTGAACTACACATTGTTTGTTGGAGGGGTTTAAAACTCTTCTTTTGAGTTTTGATTGAATCTAAGGGTTCAGTTGATAAATGAGTTCGCGTATAAGTATAAGGGTCTACTAGACCATTTCGCTCATAATTAATAAAGGCTCAACTTTTATAGTATACTAACAATAACGCGCTTTAAACATATGCTAATAATAGATTGGATAATATAATTAGGAATAATTAACAGTCACATCTCTTTTATTCCCCATAAGCATTTAATATGGTACAGTATAAAAAAAATCTTTATGTTGCGATCTTAAAAATAAGAAATATGATTTAATAATATAAAAATTCTTTATTTAAGCTATTATAATAAGTTACGTACAACATGTAACCTATCACTATATTATAACAAGTTAAGATACTTTAATATCAGTTTATATATTTTATTATTTTACTAATACAGTACTTTACTTTATACAATAAATGGATCACTCTATGACAAGAAAGTGTAAAAGCGGACCTGAATTGGGAGACAACCCCTCAAATCTAAAAGTAATGACTTGTAAAATATATAGTGTCCCACAACTATTTAGGGGAAGGCACCTGGTTTTATGAAATTAAACAAACAAGCATTCAATTTTTATTTTTTATTTTTCATTTCTCTTTTGGTTTTCATGAGTATACTACTAATAGAGAAAACTTTCATAAAACCTTCAACAACCTTCATTGAAAAACTTTATATTTTTGTACTTTGTTAGGTCTAATCATTAAAGAGAATGGAAAAGAAATAAAGGCCACGAGTTACGACACGTTAGCAGATTTTGTAAAGTTCATTTGATTGTAACTAACAGGATACTGCTTATTAGACCTTTTGTTGAAATTTGATATGCTTCGATTCAGTGACAAAGAAATGGTTCCATTCCTTAAATACACCGACTTTATCTGAAAAATTAATATTATGACTAATTCAACCTTAAAATATAACTTGGGATTGTTTAAGTTTATATTGAAGAGACTATATTAATCTCTTTAAAGGACTGATGTAGAATTCTTCCTACACCCGAGGCTCCATCAAAAAAAATTACCCATATATAAAAAATAAATAAATTTAAACTTAATTTTCAAAACTAATTTGAAAGATGAGACTGTTTAACCATGATAAGAAACCACTCTTCTTCTCAAAATTAGATGAGACTTTTCACGATAGAATTAATCCATAAACACGTCCCTTAATATAAAAATTAGTACTATTTTTTTATTTATATAATGATTTTAAATGAAAACAAAGAGAGTTAATACCAAATAAAGTTAAATCATTATTTCACTTGCCAATTTAATCAAATTTAAATTTTCAAAATATTATTAATAAAATTAATTTAATAAAATATATATGTAATATGTATCATGTCAACGAGGACTAAGTACTATGAAATCGAGGAAGTACTTAACAAATTATCAAGCTCAAATATAGCTCATTCGAGTAATAATACTACTAAGATTGGGACCAATAGAAGTTTATGATTCTATTCAATGGCGGAGAGACATATCTTCCATAAAAATTATCATTCGACACCTATATACTTTGTCAATAAATCTAATTTGTAACGATGAACATTTAACCTAATATAATGTTTGTTGTATCTTTAAATCCTTGCAGTGACATAGTTATAAAATGATCACCTGATATATCTAATTACCAAGGCATCATAGACAAAGAGCAAATCAAATATTACCAAATGAACTACTATTCTACTAATATTATTACTTAATACGATTTACCAATAATCATTACAGGTTCGAACCGTGGATTAATAATTATACTAAAACACAAATTATTTACGTGATATTTTTTGAGGTGCGAATCGACGTATTTTTAAGTAAAGAAATAAATACAATTTACGGCAAGTTTCAATTATTGGATTGGTCTTTATGCATGCTTAGAAAATCAGGTATGTGTCAAGCTCATCTGAATAGTACTATACTAAGATTGTGACTAATAGGAAAGTGATCATCAATTTAATGTCTTTCGTTTAAACATTGATATATATATGGTTCTATTTAATATAATTAGTAGTAGAGGGGCTTCTTTCCTAAAGATTGCCATTAGTTACCAATTTTGTCAAATATTTAATTGATGAACTTCACTTAATATAAAAAAAGTTTATGATATGTATATAGTAAAATCTCACTAAATTAATATTTGGTTAATTAATAATCTATCTAAATAATATTTTTTCCCGATCCCTGCTGGAGTTAATGGAAAAAATCACTCATTTTGATAAGATAATATATTTTGAGAAGACGTCTACATAAATATATAATCTCATCAATATTATAAGTCAATAATTCTTTAAAAGAATAAATATATCTAAGATAATTTAGTGAAATATGATTTGTTGTAATTTTTTGTTAAAATTTAAATTTAGTTGAAGTTCATCTCTATCTTTTCTTATTACATCCAAAAGTTTCGGTATTGTCTTTTCAAATTGTGCCATAAAATTGTGAAGAGTCTTAGATGTGATAAGTGTTTCCTTACGCGTAACTGGTTCCAAAGGGATTGTATAATCTTCAACTTAATCATCAATATTATCTTTCCAATGGTATCCACAATTTTTTAAAAACTGTAGAGCACTTAACATGCATCATTTCACTCATCCAACATGTTATTAACGTCCATTTTATTGTGTTATATTATTAATCATGATCTCAAATTCATGAATGACGTTTTCACAAGTGGATTCATTCAAATTCTCCGAGATTTCATCCCGTAACGACTTTTGCGGTGTCAAAATACTCTTTAAATTAATAAATATTAATTTATTGATTAAATAATACATTTGCAAAATAATAATATATTTTATGATCCCACCTATATTAATTTAGTGAGATTTTACTGTATCACTAAATTATGATTTAATTATTATATTTTTTTCAAGTTAGTTGATGAGAAGAAATTTATTAGATTGTAGAATTTATCTAGTTTTGGGGATATTTTAATAATCCAATCAAATTTCAAAATTTGCTTCAAATCTGTTTTTGGATTAAGATGTCAGTTTCTTTTAAAAATTTATGACCTCTTAAAGAATAGTTTAGTTATTCTCATTGTTATTATTATTATTTTTATGGAACTTTCGTAACTAATTGCAATTTGATGAATTAATTGTAGTAGCTAGTAATTTTTATTAAAATATCGTGTTATGATTTTAAAATAATATATTATCTAGTTCATTAAAAATGATAATTTATGTCAAATTTTATATAGAATTAGGATTTATGATAATGATAATGAACATTATTAAAGAAGTTTCTACATAATTTTCGAAATTATCAAGTATGTTTGTTTGATACGATTGAATATTTTTGATAGTTTTAATAACCTATCGATATAAATCATGTTTCATATTTTTCAAAGAAAAAAAGTGAAATATGTCTTTAAAAATTATGATCAGACACATTTTAAAACTTCAATTCAAATTTCATCATTTTTTTTAAAAAAAAAAAGTATTTACGAATTTATGATCAAAACGCTAGCTAATTAGCACCACAAAAATGCAGAGTAGAAGTAAATGATTTGTTGGGTAGTTGGTGCTCAGTGGTTGGTTCTGAGTTCTGACTTGTTTTATTATGAGTGGACCCTTAACTTGCAAGATATTGAAATGTGGGCAATGGCCTGGTAATATATAGTAAAACAATTATCTATTCATACTAAATTATTTTGTTCATTTTACTGCTTTTGAGATATTTTTTCGTTTTATATTATTTGACTCATATTAACTTGATATACTTATTAAAAATTAATTAAAGAAGTATTTTAGTAATAATTTTGAATTCTTAAATTGAACTATTATTGTCTTATGTAGTTTTTTTTTTCATTAGAGCCCAACAATTCCGAATTCGCACCGTATAGGGCCTCATTTGGGGGAAAGCGCTCCCTACCCAGAATTTTTCATACTCAAGACTCGAATATGAAACATTTGATTGGTCTGCTCTCTGCCACCTCTTTATTACCTCACCATTGATCTGATGATCTCTACATCCAAGAAAAATATATAGTTGACCTTCAATTATTTGGACTTTGATGTATTAAAAATAATAAGCTAATTTATTGAGTGAGATCCACTAGAATTTGTCTGGCGGAGTTTTTGCTCTCCGGATTCACAGTTTTTTCCTTGAAAAAATTGCTTATTTTTAAGAGTAGTAAATTTATCTTTTTATAGGCTAAGTCATATGTGGTTTGAAAGCTATTATATATGAGCGGAATTTTTATTCTGTACACACCTAAAAAAAAAGCAATTGCGGATTTTTGTTGTCATAAAAAGAAAGTCTTGATGTCTTCCTATCATATGGTATGAAACGAATGTATAGAACATTTTAACTTTTAACTAGGTTTGAAATTGTTATAAAAATAAAAATAAAATTGAAATTACGGTTGGCAAATCACTTTTTTCTCGTGTTAAAAAATTAGAAAATTGTTCTATGATTTAGACTTATCTTGACCTAACATTTTATTTTTTGCACTAATGTACGATTTCCCTGGCATTACGAGTTGTTGGTTTTTATCATAATGATGATGATATCTATATAAAATTAATTTTGAATAGCATTTCACGTGACTACTCATGTCTATGGTTTCGTTGTAAAGTGCTTATAGAAAAAAAGTTTTGTACACCGGTATTTTCATGCTTTTTATATTGAGTATTCTACTTGAGATTTTTTTAAAAAATAATGATATACCACTATTTAAGGTGTCGAAGTTGATAAAATTTTGCAAGTCTAATTGCTTTTATACTCAGATAAATTTTTTTACAAGAACTTCAAACAATACGATCTTAAATTTTTGCTTAAAATATCTTAAATCAATACCAAAACTCCTTCGTGACTTGAATTAACAGACCACCCGTCAAAGCTATGAATTCTACCCTTTCGTTCCTTTTTAATTGTCATAGTTTTTTTTTTTTATAGTTAAACGATATGAATTCTAACTAATATATTAAGATGTATTTTTTTTATCATATTAATATGAATAGAATTATAATTTATAGTACTTTCTGTAAAGTTTTTGAATATCTAAATTTTTATTTTTTTTAAAATATCAAATTAATGTAATCTAATTTAACTTTAAAATTAATTAAATTGACTATCGAAAAACGTAACATGACAACTAAAAAAACATCCAATTTATTTAGTACTATTTGTTTTCATTTCTTTTTCTCTCTTTGGTTATGTTTTGGTGACAGCGGGGAAATGAAAGATGAGTAAGGCAAAGTTCCATTAAAACCTTTCAACAACCCCCACAGAAGAAGCTTTATGGTTCTATTTGACTTGATATACAAGTTGGTCTATTCATTTATTTAAGATAATAATAAAGAAATAAAAGGTCACGAGTTGCGACACATATGCAAACGCGATCAATTTTACTCTCCTACTACATGGTCAAAATAGCTTCGACGCTATCCAAACAACTCGGATATATCCTTCTCCTATCAGAATTAGTCAAGGTGGATGTCCAAATCCATGTGACACTGATATTTTCGTAAAGTTGATATTCCCTCCGTCCACTTTTTTTGTTATAATTTTCTTTTTTTAGAGTCAAATTATAATAATTTTGACTAATTTTTTATGATGTATTTTTTCATCATATTAATATTTGCAATTTATAATACTTTTCGTATAGTTTTTTATATCCAGTTTTTTTGTTTAAAATATTGAATTAATGCTATCTAATTAAACTTTAAAAATTAATCAAATTGATTTTCGAAAAGCACTACATGACAATTAAAAGTGGGCAGAGGTAGTATTATGTGGCATGCGACCTCACCCTAAGTCCCAACACATCTCACCCCCCTCCCCCTCCGTATCACTGTTTGTTGATTAAAAGTTATATGTGCTTGATTTGTTTCAGATAAATAGCAGAAACTTAATTTTAGAAACTTTTTTAAAGAAAATTATTTCATCCTGCCTCCACTTACCTAATAATTAACCGGAAGAAATTGGTGTTATTTGATATATATATATATATATATATATCAAATAAATAGTGCATAAGTTTAAACGGATTACACGAATATATTTTTATGGACTAAATTTGATATATTCCTATTAATGAATTGTTTCAACGTATAAGTAACCATGAAAAATATGGGAAATTTTTCTGTACATGTGCTACCTTATTATAGTGTTATTTACCTATAAAATAAAAGTTTTGTTTGAATTGTCCATCAATTCCATTAATGTTGTGTGACTCGCGAAAATGACTCTTTTTGAGTTTCCTGTTTAGATTTTGTCCATAGTTTTAAAAAGTACTACATATAAATATAGTTCTTAGGAAATTACTCTTCTGAACAATATTAAATTCGGTTCTAATATTTGGTCATGTATTTTACAATCTTTCAAATAAAATATTAGACTGTCGTCTATTGTTTTCTTATAAGATCTTCAGTTTACTCATAAAGACCTTTGGATTGTGATTTAAAAGGTCCATAAATTCTAAGAGAAATAAAAAAGGTCATTTACTATATAGTTATATCTCAAAAATGTACAACTGATAAAACAAATCTGATTTTGCATAGGATTAACTGATTGAGGGAGGACTAAATAGAAAATATGATTATTAATTCATCAAAGTTGAATTAATATGCTATAATCAACGTAAAGAGTTTGTTTGAAAAGAATGTGAAGTGAATACAAATAGACACAATTCAAAGATTGGCCTCGTGAATTGGCTATTCATGCAAAATTAGCCATTAAAGGGCCTAAGGTACTAGCCCAAATAACCTGCTCATGTGTAAGGCCCAAATTTGCCTAAAACCGTGGGCGTGAAGTTTGAGGTCTAGATATCACAAGTTTACAACTGAATCGAAATGTCTCAAGTTTGAACTTGATTAGGCCTTTTATTTAGGATTAGCTATCCATTACTATTTACTTGAGTAAAATAGAAGACAAGAAATTAGGAAAAAGATTGGTATTTATCATCATATGTATTAAAATTAAGATTAAACAGTGTGGAGAAATTTTTTTTTAAATTTTTTTCATGTTCGATTGGTCTACATTTTTGAAAAACAATAAAAATCTTTAGGAAAACAAATTTCTTAAAAATGAGGAAAATGACTTCCCGGATAGAAATAAGAAAAAAACAAGTTCTACAAGTGACATTTCATATTGATTGTGTCATTTCCACCCCAAACAAGCCTCTTCTTCACCCCTACCCCAGTATCTCCTATCCCCATCACCTCACACTCCTACCCCTACTTCCAGGTCTCATGGTATTTATCTATATTATATATACATGTATTTAGCATAATATTTTTTCCTAAAACACATTTTCCTTCCTGCTGACCACACCTATAGTGTTGTTTGATTTTTCTTGTATATCTCAAAGATAACTTGCAAATCTAATCACTAAAATAAGAGAGAAAAGCACAACCACAAAGAAATCAAGTGCCATGTAATTAAATTATTCCTTCGTATCACACTGTATATAGATAGTATTTTGGTGATATGAACAAAATAAGTGTAGCAACAAATATTAATTTACATTACAGAAAAATAAAGTATGTGATAACTAAGCCATATTAGTAGAAGCACACACTCAACTATCTACTAACCATTTACTCTAATTTTCGAGCTTCATACCTTCATGTTTAAGTCCATGTCCTCAGTCTATTAATGGTGTGTTATACCTATGTAATCACCTCTTATAAGTTCTTCAACTTGCCTCTATCTCTCATAACTCTTGTTGTAACTAACATCCCACAACTCCTCACTAACGCATCTTCGCACACGTCTGAAAATATCTCTGTCTTGTTTCTCTCATCTTGTCCATCACGGAGACCATTCTCATTTTGTTTTGTATAACTTTATTCTTAATCATGTCTTTTCTAGTATCCCAACACATTTGACATCTGAGCATTCTCATCTACTACCTTTATCTTGTAAATCTAGACATTTTTCATTGGCCATCACTCTGCCCCATACAATAGTTTTAGCTCAACCATCACTCTATACGACTTATCTTTAAGCATTGTTGATACATTCTTATTGCAAAATACCTCAATGTGAGCCTCAATTTCATTCACCCTACTCCAATATGATGCATGACATAATCGTCAATTGTCCCGTCTCCTTAAACTTACACACAAAATACTTGAAGCTTTCTCTTTTAAATATGATTAGTGTATCGATCTTCACCTCCACTCCCTCCTCACGTGTCATGTTACTAAACATAATTTTATTTCTTGCATAAAAAAAATACTAAATCAAAATTTTAAATTACAAATCAAATACAATCAAACCCAATTTCTTAAAGTCTTTTTTCAAGTTATATTTGATTATCAATTTAGTTTTGAGTTTATTTTCTTTGAACAACTCTCCTCGAGTCCAATAAAAAGAAAAAAAAAAAGGTGTAGTATATATTGATGTAGTGATGAGACTGTTTTATCCTTAACTAGAGGTCTCAAGGTTGATTAATTAACCAGAGTCTCAAATTCAAGCTCTGGTTATGGAAAAACTTATGTTTGGAGTGTCACCCTTGCAGTGCACGATTTGATTTAGTCGAGACTCCAATACATACTTTGAACACCAAGTGGAAAATCAATAGTAAAAAAAATTATTGGGAAATATGCAATCAACACTAGAAGGAAAAGGAGCAAAGTAAAAAAGGGTCAATTGTAAATTTGCAAATCTATATAATAACGACGTCGTAACACTTTATTTATACTGTTCAATTTTGACTTCTTCGTGTTGTTTACTGCAATTGCAAATCTATATAATAACGACGTCGTAAAGCCCTATGAAATACTTTTCCATTCTTGACTTCTTCGCGTTGTTTCCTTTTTTTCTCCAACTTAACGTAACACTGCCGTTCCGAAACGGCCCCGCGAGAAACCAAAAGCAGAAACAACGAGACTGGAAAATGGAGTAAAAGGCCTTCTCTTCAACAACAACAAAATCAAGAATCATCAAAATCTTCACTTTTACTAACCAATCTTAATTTTCTCCAAATCCCATTTTCGTTTTCGGAAAAAACAACAAGTTCTTTTAAACCCTCCGGAAAATTCCAGACAGGGACAATTGGGATTTTCAGTTCCAGTCATTCTTTGATCTGATGATCTGATTGCCATTGTAATGTAAAGAACAAATTAAATTACGTAAAGGGTCTGTTAGGAACAAATAATCTTGGAAAAATTTGACGGGGTGACCAATGTCTTGGGGATTGGGTTGGAAACGCCCATCAGATGTATTTCACCTCACATTAAGCTATGGTGAAGACGAGGCATTAGATGAGTCCACACCCACATCTTCAAGATCGTCCTCATCGACGTCGGCGCATACTTCACCATTCTCGCCGTCACCCCCGTCGCCGGTGGCGGAGGGTCAAGAGGAGAATAATCAAGAAGAGCTATTAGGGTTTAGGCTGGATTTAGATTGGAACGTCGGTGATGATGAGGATCAGGTGGCTTTAAAGTTGCAGTCACAGGTTATGGTGGCATTGCCTTCACCACAAGATACTGTGGAAATTGAATTCAAGGAAAAGAAGGAGAATGAAAATGCTGGGGAGGAGGATATGGGTGAGGTGGCTGTGGAAATGAGAGTGGTGAAGAGGAGAGAGCCATTGAAAGGGGTGATGATGTGGCGGGTGGGTAGTTCAAGCCAGCAGAGTGATGGGATGGGGGTATTGTCAAAGTTGATGAGGTCGAATTTCTCCAATGGCGGTGGTTTAGGAATCGGGGAAGGCACACCAGTGGGGTGTGCTGACCACTGGAAGAGTGTTACTGTTGTTAGTCTATGTGGTCTTGGACTAATGGTGAGTGATTCATGTTTTAACATTAGTTTCGTAGTTGCAAGTGTGTATGAATTTACAATTAATTTTGAGTTTAAAATTATATCATGTTCTTGCCAAACCATAATAATTGGTCTCAAATAGAACTATTGAGTATTGGAATGAATTTGGCTCTAAGTTGAATAGAATGGATATCAAGGATCATGTAGCCAATTCCAGCTAGTTTGGAAATTGGTTAGAGTTGTTTTTCTTGTTTTGTGCATATGCACAATGTGATGTTTGTTGTTAAATACATAGGGCACTTTTAACTTCAGAAAGCATTCCAAGGTATGGTATTTGTTATATGTACTATGTCTCTTTTGTTTTCCTGATTCTGAGGGACTGGTAGGATATATCAGAAACTGATCTACTAATAGTGGTTATGATTAAAACCAATCCAACTACTGTTTGTAACTTGTAAAATGGCTGTACTGAGAAGTAGTATTTTTTATATGTTGCAGGTGCTGCCAGTAGAGATAACCCAGCTGCCTCTTATTGAAAGGCTATATCTTGATAACAATAAGATATCAAATTTGCCACCTGAGCTTGGTGCACTAAAATGCTTGAAAGTTCTTGCCGTGGACTACAACATGTTAGTCTCTGTCCCTGGTAAGATTGAATCTTCACATAAATACTGACAGAGTACAACCAATATAGTTGTGAACAGTATATTTGTTGGATTTACCTTAAGTCAGTTCATAAGGAGTAGTAATACAAATAGCAAATGATTCCTTCCTACTCATTTCATTCTTTGCCATGGTTGGATATGATGAACAGTTGAACTAAGAGAGTGTATTGGGCTAGTCGAATTATCACTGGAACACAACAAGCTGGTGCGACCTCTTCTTGATTTCAGGTCTCTCTATTTAGACTTATGATTGGCAAATCTTCCATTTCTCTTTATTTCTTAGTCAAATCCTCTGTCATTCCATGCTTGAGATCCGATGTTTTTATAACTTAATTATAGGGCAATGACAATGTTACGTGTTCTGAGGCTTTTTGGTAATCCTCTAGAATTTCTTCCTGATATTTTGCCACTCCAGAAGCTTCGCCACTTATCTCTTGCAAACATAAGGGTTGTGGCAGACGATCAGTTGAGATTAGTGAATGTGCAAATAGAGGTATTCATAACACTCTTTTTCAAGTTATTCTGCTTATCTAACAGGCCTTATGAGGTTGAAGAACTCTATTTTTTTTTAATTGAACTTGCAGATGGAGAATAGTTCTTACTTTATTGCATCTCGGCATAAACTGAGTGCCTTCTTCTCTCTTATATTCCGTTTCTCTTCTTGTCACCATCCCCTGCTAGCTTCGGCCCTGGCAAAGATAATGCAAGATGAGGGGAATCGTGTAGTTGTTGGGAAAGATGAGAACGCTGTGAGGCAACTCATAAGTATGATCAGTAGTGACAATCAACATGTGGTATGCTAGCTTATACTCTGTAGGACGCTTTGACCTAATTTCATATTCAATCAATGCATATAATTGTGTTTTTGTTCAGGTAGAACAAGCTTGCTCCGCTCTTTCTTCTCTTGCCACGGACGTTTCTGTGGCAATGCAGTTAATGAAATCAGATATTATGCAACCCATAGAAAGAGTACTAAAATCTGCTGGTCCTGAGGAAGTCATATCTGTGTTGCAAGTTTTGGGAAATTTGGCGTTTGCATCAGATATTGTATCCCAAAAGCTGCTGACAAAGGATGTATTGAGATCATTGAAACTTTTGTGTGCTCACAGAAATCCAGAGGCAAGCCTCGCTTATTCTCTTTTTTTGTTTGGGTAATTCAGTTAGTAAATGTTTTCCTGTTTCCGTTGAGTGATCTTTGAAATGAATTATTTTGTCTACTTAGGTGCAAAGACTAGCTTTATTTGCAGTTGGTAATTTAGCGTTCTGCTTGGAAAATCGTCGTATTTTAGTTACTTCAGAAAGTTTACGGGAATTGCTATTGCGGTTGACAGTTGCATCAGAGGCACAAGTCAGCAAGGCTGCAGCTCGTGCTTTGGCAATACTAGGTTGGTTTCTGTATGTTTCTTATGGTTCAGCTATACCTGGCCTTTTGACTACATATTCTATCTTATTGCAGGGGAGAATGAGGTTCTGCGGCGAGCTATAAGAGGGAGACAGGTCCCAAAGCAAGGATTGCGCATACTTTCAATGGATGGTGGTGGCATGAAAGGTCTGGCAACTGTGAGAATCCTTAAGGAGATTGAGAAAGGTACTGGGAGGCAGATACACGAACTTTTTGACCTCATTTGTGGGACTTCAACTGGTGGTATGCTTGCTGTTGCTCTTGGGATCAAACTGATGTCCTTGGAAAAATGTGAAGAAATATATAAAAAACTTGGTGAGTTTCTACTCTAAAAAGGCTCAACTTTGCTGTGTCCTTTCCAGTGTTTTTAAACTTATTGTAGTATGCTTGACACTGTGGCAGTGCTGATGCATATCTTATCCTATACCATGCCTCTCTAAATTCACTTTTTCAGGAAAACTTGTGTTTGCCGAAACTGTTCCCAAGGACAATGAAGCAGCAACATGGAGAGAAAAGTTGGATCAACTCTACAAGACCTCATCTCAGAGTTTCAGGGTTGTTGTACATGGATCTAAAGTATGTGATGCCATTAGTTTTCTTCCTTTAAGTTAATTCACACTTACTCTTGCCATGCAACTTATGTCTTGCCTATATTGATAATAGGGTGTCCAAAATATTAGAGTACTTGTACATAAAATGGTTATTTATTATAGGGAAAAGGGGTAAATATACCCCTCAACTTTGCAATTACAAATATACCCCTCATTAAAAAAATTGTGCATATATCTACACTCACCGTTAACAAATGGTGTATATATACCCTCACCGTATAACAAATGGTGCATATTTACCTTTTTCGTTAACAAATTGAATTTTAAAAAACAATCCTAAAATTGGTTTTTTAATTCCAAAAATGACATGTGGCTTTAAAAGATTATACCTCACCCATTTCTTTTTACCCCTTCGGACACGACCCAACTATAAATAACCCAATCCTTCTTTTAATCAGACACTACCCAAACCCATTTTATGACACTGAAATAGTGCCAAACATCAGTGGGAACAGTAGCCTGAATAGTGATGGAAAAGTGTCGGAACGATAAACCTAAAAGAGGCATGGTGTTGCTCAAACAGACACTGGAAAAGTGGAAAGAATTGTTCTAGTAAGATCAGGGGAAAGAAGATGGTGTTGCTGGAGTAGTCACTAAAAGTGTGATTTCACTGAAACAGCCCTCAATAAAAGATTAGAATAGTGATTAGGGATGAGAACGAAAATATTTTTCGAGCATCAGCAAAAATAATAGGATTTGATACCATGTGAGAAATACGAGGAGATAAGAGAATGCTTGAGACAAGTGTCTGTCTTATGCCTAGGAACTTATCAAAAAAAGAAGAAGTGTATAAATAATAATACACAAATACTTTCATCCCATAAGGTACAATATATCTAATCTATCAGTTCAACTGTTTCTAATTTGTAGTTTTTAAACATCTACCCGGATTTTTTTTCTAGTACTTAAAATGCTGCTGAATAAGAGGGACCTTGCGACTTTGAAATCACAATTGACCCTCTATCCTCTTCCAGCACAGTGCAGAACAGTTTGAGAGATTGTTGCAGGAGATGTGTGCTGACGAGGATGGGGATCTTCTGATAGAGTCAGCAATTAAAAGGATTCCTAAAGTTTTTGTTGTATCAACTCTGGTCAGTGCGACACCAGCTCAACCCTTTATTTTCCGCAACTATCAGGTTATTACTGAATCCTCATATGACTCAATACTTAGACTTCACCTGAGTAGTGCTTACACTAGCTCTGCCTCTATTATTTCCTTTTTATAAGTTTGTCATTGAACCCTTGTGTTGGGGAAGTGCAGTACCCTCCTGGGACACCAGAGATTTCCCCTGCGGCTACTGAGAATTTGACTATTGCTGGCCAAAGAACAGTAAGTGATCCAGCTCAAGTTGAACATAAGAGAAATGCTTTCATGGGAAGCTGTAAGCATCGGATATGGCAGGCCATAAGAGCATCATCCGCTGCACCTTATTATCTTGATGATTACTCTGATGGTATATTCTTGCTTATGTTTAAAAAAATTAACTCATGGCAAATCCTCACGAGCTCTGTTTCTATGGACGCATGTCATTGTCATCTTCTCTGACTCTTCTCTCTGTTTAATTTCAGATGTATACCGCTGGCAAGATGGTGCAATTGTTGCCAACAATCCTACCATTTTTGCCATACGAGAAGCACAACTATTATGGCCAGATGCAAGGATTGACTGCATGGTCTCAATTGGTTGTGGTTCTGTACCCATGAAGGTATACTAAAGGATTGCCTATTATGATCAAGACTGCCATCATTTTTCAGGCTTTAAAAGGCCTTGAGCATGCTGTTGGAACTTGATGTATTCATGGATCACATTTGCTTGCCTGTTCTTTTCCATATATTTAGATTGGAGAATCTGGAAATGCACCTTCGATACAGTTCTTAACTAAAATGTTGATTATGTGATACTCATAGAATTTTGGTATTATATGACAACTTAAGTCAGCTGCAAACAGAGGCGAATCTAGGATTTTTCGAATATGGGTGCACCAAGAAAAATGTATTAAGTGGGAATTGATCCTTAGTCCTCAAAGTCAAAAGCTCAACATTTAACCATGTGGACCAACTAGACTTTTTATAGTACGGGTGCAAGAATATAATATTATACAAATGTTAGAAAATATATACATAAAATATCTAATTTTACGAGGAGACCACGGGTTCGGGTGCCCTATTTTTTGCACCTAAATTCGCCACTGGCTGCAAATTTGTTCGTTATTCTTAATGTGTCATAATGTCAGGGGGTTCCCTTGGATCATAGCATATTTTTTCAATATTCTTATCTTATGCTGTTAATTCTGGAGTTGAATTCACAGTCTGCTACTTTTTAAAAAAATAGAAAAATACCAATTTTTTTTTAAGAAATTAAACATTGAAAACAGTGCATGATATTTTATTGTCTTACTCTCCATTGCTACTGGAAGTTTTCATTAAGGCAAGATAACATTTACTTCAAACCATGTTACTTGAGTGTTCAATTTATAGCTGTTTCTGCTGTTTTTCCTGCTGTGTTAGGTCCGCAAAGGTGGATGGCGTTATCTTGATACTGGCCAAGTGTTGATAGAAAGTGCATGTTCAGTTGACCGGGTGGAGGAAGCTTTAAGTACATTGCTTCCACTGCTTCCTGATGTGCACTATTTTCGCTTTAATCCAGGTGAAGTTACTTTACAATGTTGCCTGAGGTGAATATTACAAGCTAAAGATTGGTTCTTTTCCTTTTGGGAAACCTTATTTCCCTAATTCTTTTCCTGAACTTTTGGAATTTAATAAACAATTCAATTTTTAGGTATCAGCCAGAATTAAAGAAAATGAATTAGGAGTATGATCTAGTCTTGCACTGCGGTGATATTGAGTTATAATTTTCTTCACATTCTTAACATGCTTTCTACATATCTGGGATGCAGTTGATGAGCGATGTGATATGGAGCTAGATGAGACGGACCCTGCAGTCTGGTTAAAGTTAGAGGCTGCAACAGATGATTACATTCAGAACACCTCTGCTGCTTTCAAGAATATTTGTGAAAGATTGTTGGAGAGGCCACATGATGAGAAATTTTCAGATAAAAAGTCCAATCAGTTTCTCAAAGCGAAGAATTCTAAAACTGGTGTGTGTGGAATCATTTTTAATTTCTTGCCATGATATTCTTTTGTCTCAGATGGATTGAACTTTATTGGATTCAATTTATTTTCAGATGAAAGCAGTCCTTCTTTAGGTTGGAGGCGGAGCGTGCTTCTTGTCGAGGCCCCAAATAGTGCAGATGCTGGAAGAGTCTTTCACCATGTTCGCTCACTAGAGTCATTTTGTGCTCGTAACGGAATAAAGCTCAGTCTTTTTAATGGTATATCAAATACTCAGAAAGCAACTCCAGGATCAACTTTTCCGACACCATTTGCTTCTCCATTGTTCACTGGGAGTTTCCCTTCAAGCCCTCTCTTATACAGTCCTGATATTGGGGCTCATAGGGTTGGTAGAATTGATTTAGTTCCACCACTAAGCTTGGATGGATTACAATCTGCAAAAACAACCGTCTCACCGCCCGAGTCTCCTCAAAAGCGTCGACAGCTTTCGTTGCCTGTTCAATCTTTGTATGAGAAGCTAAAGAATTCTCCTCAGGTTGGAGTTGTGCACTTGGCTCTGCAAAATGATACATCTGGCTCTGTACTGAGGTTAGATATTCCTTATTTTTTGGTTACTTATTGGAAATGCTGTTTATCATGCTAATGTCATCAACTGCTACGAGATAGTTGGCAGAATGATGTATTTGTGGTTGCCGAACCTGGAGAACTAGCAGATAAGTTTCTGCAGAGCGTCAAATTCAGCTTGCTATCTATGATGCGAGGCCGCCGGAGAAAGTATGCATCAGTCATCTCTGACATCTCAACCGTTGCTGATCTTGTTAGGTGTAGGCCATGCTTCCAAATTGGAGGTGTAGTCCACCGGTATATTGGGCGTCAGACACAGGTATGTGCGGACGTGAGTCTGCCATCCTTGTTTTGATTATTCTTTGCTTTCAGAAACCAAGATTTATGAATTTGCTTTTGATCAAAGGAGTTCATGAATTTCCTATTTTTTGTCTTCTGAAGGTCATGGAAGATGACCAAGAAATTGGTGCCTATATGTTCCGTAGGACGGTTCCTTCAATGCATTTAACTTCAGAAGATATTCGGTGGATGGTATACCCTCTGAGCATTTATGTCATTCAGTATTGCATCGTTTTTTCATTGCAAGATTTTATGTGTGAGAAGGAACTTATCTCTTCCAAATGATGTTATATGGTTGGCATCATTTGATTGAACAAGTCAACACCAATCTGGTTGGGTTCAAAATATGACAAATGAACTTACTTGGGTTCAAGTATCTGTGGCAAGGATAAACTCTTCAGCACTCAGAGATCTCAGGGGATTTTTGCTGCGGCCCTGACGATGGGAGCAGTGAGGTCTTCTGCAGATAAAGCTATGCAGTGCTGATGCTCCCTAATGGATGTGCACAGATAGCGCTTTCCACATATTGCTTTTATCCTAAAAATTTAATTGAACAAATTTATCTCTGGTTTCATTGCTTCATCTGCATCACTCCGAGATCTGAACTTGATTATGTAATGACTGGTCTATTTCTGTCTCAGGTTTGAAGAATAAGAGGCTTGTTCATTACACTACACATTTTTGAATGTATACTTAAGTTTTACTACTAAGACTTGGTTAATCACTTGCTATACTAAAGGTTTACTATTAAGACTTGGTTAATCACTTGCTCTGTCATTCATCTTTTAAGTAAATTGAGTTGCATTTCTTTCATTTGTCATGATAGAGGGCTTAATACACTTTCATTGAGTATGTTGATTCATTTCGTGTTATCTCTCCAAGACCTGTGCTTGTGACCTATTACTCTATGCGTACACATTTACCCTAGAAAATTTGTTAATCCTTTTAGTATTTGTTAAACCTTCCAGGTTGGAGCATGGAGGGAGAGAATTATAATCTTCACTGGTTTCTATGGCCCTATCCAACCTGTAATCAAGGCTTTTCTAGATTCAGGAGCAAAAGCTGTTATATGTCCTTCCTCTGAGCCTGATGAAGTGCAGTTGTCTACATTTCACGGGTCAGGTGATTTTAATTCTTTCGATAATGGAAAGTTTGAAATTGGCGAAGAAGAAGCAGAGGATGACGATACTGAACCTACTAGTCCAGCAAGTGATTGGGATGATAGTGAACCAGAGCAAAGTGAAGGACGCTCTCAATTCTTTTGGGATGATGATGAGGGGGAGTTGTCCCAATTCATATGTCAATTCTATGAGTCTCTTTTTCAGGGTGGTTCAAGAATAGGTGCTGCATTGCAGCATGCTCGTGCCTCGCACCGTAGCCTAAGATATTCATGCCATCTTCCCAGCATACCATAGTTCGTCGGTTGACTCATACCATGATAGTCTCAAGGAAGGCGCAAGTCAGCCAATGCTTATGCTGACTGCATGTTGCTTGATTAAGGCAATTTGCCCGATCTCTACATTATTCCATACTTTGTAAAGAAGAAGTATACTTGTACAAGCAAAGGAAAAGGATTGCAGAAGAAGCATGGCAAGAGAAAAAAGCAGTAGATATGAGTAATAGTTCCAAGAAGCTAGAGAAGCAACCAATTTTGAGGCTCTGAAGTCATTTTTTTTTTTTGCGTTCTTAGTCACTGATGGATGCTTGTTTTTCTTTAGGGACCAGTTTTGCAGAATTTTCCTTGGAAGTCATTTCAGATTGAGAAAGGTTTTGAGTCCCAATAAGTAACTTGTATAGGAAAATTAATTTATTGGATAAAGCATGGACAAATTTTTTAACCACCCTTATCCACAATGAAGATTTATCTGCCATCTTGCGAAAAGCAGATTCATTTCTTTCTTGTTCTTCTTGGACAGTGGTTGATGGTGACAACACAATTTGAAACTGATATGCTATTAGAATCTGGTGTTCTCAAGTGGTCTCTGCAAATTGTAAAGGAGGAACCTATGTGATGTTAATGCTTGTTAAACAAAAACTAGTTGAGACTTGGGATAAACTCATGTGCTCTTGTGACATTTTATTTTACGAAAATAGAAACGTTAAGGTGAGGCTTAATGGCCAATGAAGCGGGAAACTATTCAAGATAGGATTCAAATAATCTCAGTAGATACACAAATCATTATGTGATCTCATTCCATTCCATCTTTCAAGCTTTGGATGGCAGAGTTATCTACTATTTCTGCCCATTGATTTCGCTAGGTGATCTCCTTTCATTGAAGATAGGTGTCTGATTGTGATTGAGTAGATCTCAAATTGGCCAGACCATGAAATTTGATCAAATTCCCAAAAATTAGTCCCGTCATTTTACTAATTTCTGGGATGTCTCTTGAACACTACTTTAAAAATTCAAATTTTCAAGTTTGAACTTCAAAAGCTATGACCAAACGGAAGTATAAGTTGTATAAATACATCAATCAAATAGCCAAGGATAAATATAAGGTCTTTTGGGACTAAAGCAACAGCCGGTATACCAAATATATTATTGATGAGTCCATTTCATTATCTGTTGCTCCGATTTGGTAGAAACAGAGTGAACTCATTTCATCTGAGTCATAGTTTAGCCACTGCTACTAATATTCTCGACAGCAATGACAAGATAATAGCGACCCGAATATCAAATTGCAACAATCTCCAGCATCTTGACCAAATTTACGCCCAGATAATCCGAAATCACTTCTTGGAGTTGTACCCTGTACAATTCCACTGGAACAACATTATTAGATCATATACTAGGCTTAACTCCCCTAGCAAGGCTCTACATGTATACATCACTATGTCAAGAACCGGTGTTCGCCCGGATACTTTCACGTTACCCATTGTTTTAAAGGCGATTTGTCAGGTTCTGAATTATGTTGTGGCAAGGAAGCTCCATGGGGTTGCAATAAAGCTCGGATTAGAAACTAATATGTATTGTGAGAGTGGGTTTATTAGCTTGTATGCAAAAGCTGGTGAATTTGAGAATGCACGTAAGGTGTTTGAACAAAATAGTGAAAGAAAGTTGGGGTCTTGGAATGCTATTATAGCGGGGTTGTCGCAAGGTGGGCGCGCTAAAGAAGCCATAGAAATGTTCTTGGAGTTGAGAGAGAGTGGGTTGCAGCCAGATGATGTGACTATGGTTAGTGTGACATCGGCTTGTGGTAGTCTTGGAGACTTGGATTTGGCTTCTCAATTGCATAAATGTGTCTTTCAAGCTAAAGAAATGGAAAGGTCTGATCTTTTGATGATGAATTCTCTTATTGATATGTATGGCAAATGTGGGAAGATGGATCTTGCTTATAGGGTGTTTTCAAGGATGAACGAAAGAAATGTATCCTCGTGGACTTCTATGATTGTTGGATATGCAATGCATGGGTATGTTAGAGATGCGGTTGAATGCTTCCATTGCATGAGAGAGGCAGGTGTTAGGCCTAACCATGTGACATTTATTGGGGTGTTGAGCGCTTGTGTACATGGTGGGATGGTGAAAGAAGGAAAGTATTATTTCAACATGATGAAGAATGAATATGGTATTGCACCCATGTTGCAGCATTACGGGTGCATGGTGGATTTGCTTGGTAGGGCTGGATTGTTCGAGGAGGCAAGGGGGACGATTGAAGGGATGTCGATGAAACCGAATGTTGTGATCTGGGGGTGCCTAATGGGGGCTTGTGAGAAGCATGGGCATGTGAAAATGGGAGAATGGGTGGCTAAGCACCTGCAACAGTTGGAACCGTGGAACGATGGAGTGTATGTGGTATTGTCCAACATTTATGCCAGTAATGACATGTGGGAAGAGGTAAGGAGGATGAGAGCAATTATGAAGGAGCGAAAACTTGCCAAGATTCCTGCTTATAGTTTGTCAACAAGTTCATATTGAGAGCTGAAGGTGGACCTGCGAAGGATAACTGATCAGAAACATTGCTCTCTCTAATAGAAGTGAGTGCACAAGATGGTTGTCATATGCTGCACCTCACAAAAGTGGTTCATATAGGAGCAATGTATCACGTATTTTAACATACCCGTTGACCCTCAATTTTGATCCACTTAATTATTATTTTATTTATTTTTAGTTGAGAATGTTGATTCATTTTGAGTCATCTCTCCAAGAGATGTGCTTGTGACCTATTGCTCTGTGCATACACATTTATCCCAGAAAATATAAGATGAATTAGAAAGGAAGCAGCACTAACTCCTCCAGTATTTGTTAAACCTTCCAGATTGGAGCATGGAGGGGGAGACTAATAATCTTCACTGGTTTCTGTGGCCCTACCCGATATGTAGTCAAGGTTTTTCCAGATTCAGGAGCTAAAGCTGTTACATGTCCTTCCATTGAGCCCGATGAAGCGCGGTTGTTTACATTTCAGGGGTCAGGTGATTTTAATTCTTTCAATAATGGGAAGTTTGAAATTGGCGAAGAAGAAGCAGAGGATCACGACACTGAACCTTCTAGAGTCCAGCAAGTGCTTGGGAAGATAGTGAACCAGAGAAAAGTGAAGGACACTCTCAGTTCTTTTGGGATGAATATGACGATCAGGGGGAGCTATCCCAGTTCATATGTCAGTTTTATGAGTCTCTTTATCAGGGTGGTTCAAGAATAGATGATGCATTACAACGTGCTCGTGCCTCACACCAGAGCCTAAGATATTCAGCCATCTTCCCAGCATACCGTAGTTAGTTGGTTATATCTGACCATGATAGTCCCAAGGGAAGCGCGAGTTTGTGAATGCTTATGCTGACTGCATGCTGTTGCTTGCAAAGCATTTGCATGGTCTTGTGATTCCATACGTTGTAAAGAAGAACTGTACTTGTATAAGCAATGGAAAAGGATTGCAGAAGGAAGAAAACATGGAGAGAGAAAGAGAGAGAAGTAGTAGAAATGAGTAATAATTTTGAGATTTTTAACTGATTGTTTATGTTTTGTCTTTGATGGATGTTTGGTCATTTTTCTTAAAGGTTACTCTTTTGTGAAAAACAGGTACATTTCTTTGTTGTTCTACTTGGACACTGCTGGATGTTGACAATTTAAAACATGCTATCACAATCTGGTGTTCTCAAGTGCTCTCCGTGCAACTTGCAATGTGTGAACAGCAATACATGAGATGTTACTGCCTGTTACACAAATACTAGTTTGGTTGACGTTGAACTCATCTCGTGACTTTATATTATATATATGAAAATAGAGTCACAAGTGTGAGGCTGATCGATCAATGAAGTGGGTGAAAGACGAGTTCAAATATCAATAGATATAAAATTCTTGGCGATCTCTTCCCATTTGTCCAACGAGAGGTAGTAAACATACATCACCTTTATTTTTTTTAAAAATAGAGACATAAGAAGCAATTTAGCAATGTGTTTTTAATAAGAATACTTACTTGGTAATGGTTTCTTTAACTTAGTAAACATTGCAATCTTAGGTAAACGTCGCTTTAAGCAAACTAGGATTAGTGCTTACGCCATTTTTATTTTAAGTGCATGATTAGGTTGTATAAGTACATCAATCAAATAACCATGGATAACTACAAAGGTTATTTTAAATTAATGGGGCGGCGTAAACATGATAATCTTTTCCAAATTATCCTATGATTATTTGCAAAGCAAGGGTTAAAAAAAAAAGGCCTAGACATTGATTGCCAAGGACCACAGAGGTATCCTCTGCTGTCATAGATATGATTAAGTTCATTTTTAGCATTAATCTAATAACAAAAAAAATTAAATTTTATTTCTTGAGGTTGATCATGATGACTAACTTGTAACCAATAAGTCAGAGAGACAGAAAAAGTTAAAATAAATAGTAGTAGTAATTTATATTTAGGCGTATGCTTTGGTTGTAAGTTTTGTTGATGATTACATCTCCCATCCATCCACTGCTACAATTATGCAGAGCCTCACGCTGTCCACTTTCAACCAAAAAAAAAAAGAAAAAGCATATGTCTATTAAACACTATCATTAGGCATTAGCACTATAGACAAGTTGCTTCCTTAATGCAAAGTTAAAAATACCAACCAATTCATTCTTCACAAACAAGCCTTCCAACAATCTCTGAATTTCATCTTCTTTTTTTAGCGAAAAAAAATAATGTTATACAGAGCTAGGAGTATCACTAGTAGGTTCTCTGATAAAATGAGTACAAGTGTGCCGGTTGAAGTAGGCACAAGGGGAACTATAGGATCACTTTTGAAGAAAGAGATTGAGTATTTCAGAAAAGTTGAGGTGGATTGTTGTAAAGGGAGTTGTAATAATAAATCTCAGAAGAGTTCAGTGGAAATAGATTCATGTGGTGGTAATTCTTGGCCTAGTTTCGGGTTCTTGACGATGAAATGGAAAAAGAAGAAGAGAAGAGGTACTGGTGGTGCATTACCTGCAATGTGTTCTATGGTTGAAGTTTCTGAGAGTTGTAAGATGAATGAAATTCCAGGGTTCAGTTATAGAAATCTCAAGGTTGATTCTAAGAGATTTGAGGAAGAAATAATGCTCTCATAGGAGCTTTCAATTTTTTGTGTCAAGTCTGAATTCTGTTCATATTCTTTAGCCAAATATCTTGTGCTTTCTGATTGCCTTCAATTGCTTGGAATTTGAGAGAATTGTCAATCATCTGGACTTCTTGTTTTGGCAAGAGCAGGTAATACTTTGCAGTTAGACCTGGAAATTTACATGTATAGACCATAGACAGGCACGTATAGAATATGATTTAAGTTGCATCATTGGACTGTGTTGTTCATAGCTACTTACTTATGAAGAGTTGTCTTCATTGCTAGGCATAAGTATTTTGATTCTGTCAAAAGTGAGCAAGATATGATACATAAAACATGTTTTGTGCAGATTAAAAGACCGAAAAACAAAGGTTATTGTCATTGAAAGAAATTTGCAGTTTTCCACTTTATCAAATAGTGGAACTTAGTTGAGACTTGAGAGTCATATTTGATGTTTGTACATGAGGTGAACATGTTCATGTTTAATGTTTTCGCCTGCAGCAAAGAGAATTCTCTTGTAGTTCTTACAGATTTCATCTTCCATGTCATGGTAATTGTTCATGTTATTTATTCATCCTTTCTAATGTTAATGCATATATACTAGCATATGCAATTGTGGAAAAACAGAAACTTTGAGGCCACATGTTTGTTCATTCCCTATCATTAACTCAAAAATTACAGAACCCATAGTCTGCAACAACCTTAGGTCTGTTTCTACTGAATCCACTTGAACCATGTATATATCTTACTCAAAAGTAACTGTAAGAAACATGGATACATATAACACCATACTCATTCTGAAGTCACTAACTCTTAGAACATCTTAGGTGTAGTATAAGAACGGGAAAAAGAGGAATGTCTAGTCACGCGTTAAACTACATTGACTGTTTTACATTATTTGTTATATATCATTTGAACTTTTGTTATATTAGCTCAAGCTATGTTAACTATGGACTTATGGCAAATGATGATGTTTAATTCTTACTTCACCTTCCCATATCTAAGTACATATTCAGCAGTTGTCTTCTGCTTGCTGACCCTTCTAAATTATAAAAACAATTAGTAGCACATAAGTTGGGGTCAATTAAAAAAGAAGAAGATCAAGAACAAGTTATAGTTCCATTAGTCCATTCAACGTTTTTGTACCAATTTTAACTATCAAAAACAAGCAATCACCATATGTTTTTTTAAGCACTGATTAATCATGATAAGACTCATTAAAGGAGAAGCACTCCCAAACAGGTTTTTATTCTTATACAGGGTTTGAACCCTAGATATTTAGTTAAGTATAAAGGGATCTTATCCATCTCATCACAACCTTCGATGATAATAAACACTGTATTGACAAACACTTTGAGGAATGTATTGAAAATTCCATAATTTTGAACAGCTTGCTAGGGAGAAAAACACACACAATAAGTTACATGTAAAAAGAGTACATTTGATTTTCTTGGTCCTTTGCTGCAAATTTCTCGTGTAATACATAGTTCTCGCAAATGTGGTGCGTTTGTCCAGCAGTCCCACATCGCCACACAGACTACGCAACAAGGAATCTGTACGCAATAAAATGACAAACGGGCCACATCTCAAAGCATACCAATCTCGGCCTTTCGGCTAAGATCAAGTGTAGTATATGTTCTTATCAGTTTAATATTTGATATGTGGGTCATAGGTTCACACGATATTAACTCAATTTTTTAAGGGGGAGAGTTTATCAAGGTAGCTTGCTACCTGGGCTCTCAAGCGTCGCCCATGCGTTGCACTATTGCAAGGGCCCGGCTTACCCCACCAAATCAGTCAAATAATTTCAGCTTGCAAGGTCCATACTGGCCCAAACTATCTGGTTAATTTTAATTGGTTAATTTTGCTAATGCGTAAGAACAGAACAATTGGAACACTTGTTCCGAACTCTTTTAACTATTAAAGTTAATTACGTCTTTCAAGCATCATTTGACTTCTAACACTAACTTTAACGATCCTAAGGTGGTCTCTCTCTATCTCGTACTTCCTTTGAATCCCAATTGGAGTAACATTCTAGGAACTTGTCAAACAAAAACTTCAAACACATCTAGGATTTGGTCCATTCTTTCCACGAGTCCTGCTACTGCAAATATACTTATGGTCTATCAAAAAGGAGTTCTATTTATTTTTCATAAATAAAGTTAACAATATGATTTTAACTCTCCTTAATCCATAGCCCGTGATTTTGTCAAAGTCCAGACACTGATATATAATTCATAGTCCATTTTTCCAATAAAATAACAACTCAAGTTTGGCGATGAAAATTGGGTATACGGCGGCATGTATTTGTCGACTTGGAATTTGTGTTTGGCTTTTGGGCCATGCCGCCTTACAACCATAGAATATCCGTGTTAAATTCGTACATGATCCTTTAAGTTTTATTTTATTTATATTCAAATTACTAAACTATTATTTTATAAAAAAATAAATCACAACTTTTAATTGATTATTATGAAAGTCGTGAAACTAATTTTTTTATATTTTGCCGAAAGTAAAAGACTTTTTTGTTACCAAAATTGTTCGCAGTCTTGTTTTAATTCTTAGGTAAAATTGAATATTTTTTTTTTTTTTACGAAATATAGTTTAGTGACTTTTTGCATTATCAGCCTTTATTAAAATTATTATTTCTATGGTAAAATCAGCTGTTCATTGTTTGTATGTATCATATCATAATGAATATTGAATTTAATAGAATTAAATCTGTCTCCATATTTCATTACAACTAATGGGATAATTTTTGAGTCTTGATAAATTTAAGGTAAGGTTTCAAAAATGGAATCCTGCTATTCTAGCTCGTGCAAGGGACTATGATATTTTTCCTTAGCAATCAAATTATAGATAAATTCAAATTGAATCTATTGATTTTTCTACGTTAATACCTCTAAAGTAAAGAGATACTGAAAAATTCACACACATTAATGTACTACAGATTTCTAACTTACAACGTGAATATATGTAGAAGAATCATTAAGAATAAAATAAAAACATCAAATTTAAAAAATTTCAAATATAAAAGTGTATGTAATATTTTTCACAAGACACATAAAATTTTATAATATAGTTAAAATATGAAACGAAATGGCCAATAACTCCAAATGAACTTGAATAGTTAGTTATCTTAATTTTTTGTATTAGGAAGGTAAGAGTAAATAAAACTATAGAAAGATTTCCCTTTATGATTTGATGGCACTGTTTTCATGTGTATGGCACCTTAGCACGTTCCTTACTTGTTCTTTCTTTTATAGCATCAGTTTTTTGACTTCTTTCAATACAACAAGATAAGCGGAGGAGAGAGCTGAAATGACTAGGTTGCCACTTGGGTCGTCGCCCATTGACATCGCCGGTCCGGCGACCAACTGGTGGGACCACGTCAACGAATCCGTTCAGTGGCAAGATGGGATTTTCTACTCCCTTTGTGCTTCTTATGCTCTTGTTTCAGCCGTTGCCCTAGTAAGTTTCTCTTTTTCTGCTCTGTAGATATGTAAAGATTGGTTTTTTTCTTTCTATTTTTTGTGAATTTCACGATCAAAGTAGAGTTTGGGAGCTGAAATGGCGGAATTGATATAGATGATTTATATTTTCGACTCCAACTAATTTGATGTTGAGATGCAGTTGATAGAATTGCAGTGTCTAGTTCATTTTATAAAGTCAAATACTTGCTGTTAGTTGGGTTTTTTCGTAACTTCTGTTAGAAATGGAAAATCTTGGTTGGTCAACTGTAGGAATGAAATAATGGAGTATGGATATCATACAAGAATGTTTGATTACCAAGTGTAATTTAGGGGTTTCCATTAAGACAAATTACGGGATATTTTGTGCTTTTTTATGTCGCTAATAAAAGTTTGGAGCAGTAGACTGACTGGTTAATCATACTTCTGGTAGGTTCGGTTAGACTGTTAGTTAAAAGCTACAAAATTTTGGACCACACCCCTCACAGTTAAGGATGCATATGAGAGTTGGAGCCTATGGAAAGTTGACAAAGCCATCAAGAAGATCTGGATTATGATACCTGCTTGTATTTTTTGGTGTATTTGGTTAGAGAGGAACAAGAGATGTTTTGATGGAGTGTCAACTGCTTTAGGCATTTTGAAGAGTAGGTGCATTGCAAATTTGTTTAGTTGGTCCAACTTGTATCCTGCTGTTAATGCAGAACAACTTTAGGATTTTACTAACTCATTAGTTCTGGCTTAGATAGTTTGTATAGTTAGCCAGATATTTTTTTTGTAAGCTCAAATGCCATATCTTGTAAATCTTGCATCTTCTTGATGATGTTATTAATACCACTTATCTTATAAAAAAAAAAGCTACAAAATAGTTTTACTTAGGTTCAAATTCAATACTTCTTTATTTGTACTCTCCTTTCTTTCCTGAGGATTCTGCAAGACTTTGGATGTTCGCTATGTCAGATTTCCAAATTATTTCATAATCAATTATCATGTAGATGCTTGTTGTTAATTTATCAGTATTTGGGAGTACTCCTTTTGTGTGTGCTTGTGGGGCTTATGACCTTTTCCAATAAGTAGATGAGTTTCATGGAAGGATGTTTTTTCATACTTTGATTAATATATGTGTTTCAGATACAGTATTTACCTAATACTGCATGTGTAGAGAACTGTTTTCCTCGTGGTGCTTGCTTAGTTGGCAGGACTTTTGGCTGAGTCTATGAGTTAATTATGTGCAGATTCAATTAATAAGGATCGATTTGAGGGTACCCGAGTATGGTTGGACAACACAAAAGGTTTTCCATCTGATGAACTTTGTTGTAAATGGAGGTAAATCGGACTCAGACTAAACAAACCGTCCAGCTCTTTTTTTTAATCTGGAATTTTGTTTTAAATGCAAATCTTTTGTTTTTCAGTTCGTGCAATTGTCTTTGGATTTCACAAACAGGTTTTTCTGTTCCATTATAAGGTAATGTGCTTTCCTGAAAAGTAACTTTTCAATTATCAATATTTTTTCTTAATTATGTTCGGTTTGCTTTCAATAGAACGCGACAATGTATGCAAACCTGAATGTATTGCCTTTGTTCTTATCAACCGTTTAACTTTTTCTCTAATTATTATTCTTTTCTTTATAGTGCGTCAACTTATGTAGGAACTATCAGAAATCAAAATTAGGTTAGAACTGTACCTAGAAAAGTTATCACCTGATGGGACCATTTTCAAGTGGAAGTGCATGATGTTACTTTTGCTAATTGGAGCTGTAGGCTTTCTTATATCTTTGACGCTCTTAACTTTGAGCTTAATTTGACATTTCAGATTCCTTACCTTCTAATTTATTTATTCGCAAGGTCATCCTGCTCACTTACTGCTAATATAATCCAATAGCAGTTCAGCAATCCTTGTTTGTTAATGTGTGAGCTAATTGGATTGAAAGCTCATTAGTATATATATTCTGTCTTTCAGATTCCAGTTTGAAGCTTATCACCTAGTTACCCATCTTTTACTTGCTCTAAACTTTGGTTTGACTGCGATGGGCCGATGACATTGTTCAAGTGCTTAGTTCCTCTGCAGTCAGCAACACCGTACTGTTACCTTGTCAAACATTTAACTTTGACTATCATTTTATTGAGATGAATTTTCTGTAAGCAATAACGAATCTACTGAAAGCACTTCCCTATTATGGCTTCTGTGATCTCTTTCCTTAATTTGGGTGGGCTACTGCTGGACCGTCACTTTTAGGCTGATGACGTGAGAAATAGAAATAAATAACATGCCACAACTGCCTCTTAAGCTGCTGCCTAATTGTTTACTGATGTTAGATTTGCTCCACAATAACCAGGTGCTGACTCTGGCAATATTGGACCTACCAGGGCTCCTCTTCTTTTCAACATTCACACTCCTTGTTCTATTTTGGGCTGAGATATATCACCAGGCAAGTGAAGTTATAGCATCTTTCAGGCAAACTGTAAATCTATTGATTCTAACCCTTGCATTTATGTAATGGCAGGCTAGGAGTTTACCAACAGATAAGCTCAGGATTTCTTATATTGCAATAAATGGTGCAATATACTTCATTCAGGTTTGCTACAAACGTGTCCCCTGCTCATACGCTATTGGACATCATGGTTGTTCATAGGGAAATATAATCGATCAAGTATTATTACTTATTATTATTTTGTCTGTAGTAATGTGTGAATTCTTTTAAGATTCTTTCACGCCAGTCAAACCCATCTAATTTTGGGTTCTAGTTGATAACCCCTTGTATTTTGGTGGTGACAAGGGCGGATTAGTGTAAAAGTTATGGGTTCAACTGAAGAAGGGTTCCCCGAACCCAACTTTAGCTCAAACCCTGTATATATGTTAAAAATTCTGTAAACAAGTAAAAATAATAGATTTTGAACCCACTAAATCAATTGGTTTGTGGTAGAATTTCTGACACACATAAAGTTCGAATCCTGGAGCCGCCTCTGCTCATCGATATGCGGTCATATGTGTGCTTCTTAATATGTTGAATTCTGAGATATTCTTCTTTCTCAAAATGTTATGCCTGGTTTACCTGGGGTAACATGCTTGGAGAAAAGTTTAATTCGGAGCTCTCCTCCTACTTTCATTATCAAATATTCATAGTTTGGTTCTGGTTATACCTTTAATTATTTTTTCGAGAACAGCTGGAATATCTTTCCAAGATCTTGCAATAAATTTTTACAGAACCATATGCAAATTTAGCCTTGAAATAGGGCTAGATTCTCCTAATCCCCAGCCCCTGAGAACCCTAGCTTTTCCCCTTTCCAAAAGGATAGATCACTTCTAAATAAATAAAGATGTCCATTATTCTTGATTTCTTGGTGAACATTCCCGATCGACCCGCTTGTCTCAAAAGCTAAGAAGCTTCTTGAGTCTTCCAGGTCTTATCTCAGGTAATAAACTAAATACAACTGAAAAATGGTTTTTGTCAGGCCTGTATCTGGGTTTACCTCTGGGTCAATGACAATAGCACAGTGGAATTCATTGGGAAGATATTTATGGCAGGTGAATCTCTTTTATATTAATTTTCTCCTTTTACCCTATTTTACGGAAGGTTAGATCTGCTTTCAAAGTTTATTGCTTTCTTTAACCTTGCATGTTTATTTGGTGCAGTTGTATCAGTTATTGCAGCATTGGGCTTTCTGCTATATGGTGGAAGGTGAATTTAAGTGCTATTTTCTCTGTGCATTTATCTTCTAAAGCATTATTGATCATTCTTAGATGACCTTAGACATGATTAAATTTCATTGCTTTTCTTGTGGAATTTGTTTTTACAATCATCAGGTTATTTCTCATGCTGCGGCGCTTTCCTATTGAATCTAAAGGGAGGAGAAAGAAGCTTCATGAGGTTTGTGTACTACACATCTGTAGTCTTCTTCTTTTTTTCTTTTTGAACTGGTAAAGGTATTTACACTTTTATCTTCTTACTTTATATATACAGAGGTTAGTGCTGTAGT
This sequence comes from Solanum acaule, assembly GCA_036250505.1. Lineage (NCBI taxonomy): Eukaryota > Viridiplantae > Streptophyta > Magnoliopsida > Solanales > Solanaceae > Solanum > Solanum acaule. Next base: position 74,682 of record JAJOOR010000400.1, read on the forward strand.
TTGGCATAGAATACGTTTGCATAAAAGGCATAAGATTTATTCCTCACAAACTTAAGTTCTCCCTACAGCACCGACTCCGAGAGGGAGAAACTTTTTAAACATGAAGTTTGATTAATTTCCTTGTCCTAAGATGTCCTGCTAATTGTTCTGCTATATTATAATCTTAACTTGCGGTGAATGACTGCTATATTTAGTCCAGGTAACATTTAAGTGGAGAGATAGAGTAAGGTTATCCCTGAGATTGTATAATTAAATTCTAAAATGATAATTAACAAGAATAGATGGAACCTTGTTGTGACATTCTTATTCAGTGCGTGAAGGGGTAACCTTTTGGTCATGGATCCACTAAACTGTCAAAGGCTGGTGCATACTATCTTTTCCTATTTAGTTTGTGTCACATAATGTGTTTGACTTTGACCATAAGCTCAACTCCAGCAAATTATTAATTTCTGTATCTGCAATCTGATGGGACTGTTCAAAGTTGTTTGGATATACATAGACAGAAGATGTCAAGTAATAAAGATTGCCTAACTAGATGAGCAGGAATGGAACAAATTATAACATACAACATTAGGGTACCAACTTTTGATGTCTCCCTTCTCTAGATTCCTCTTTTTTGATGATTAAGTAAGATTTTATTAAACCATCTGCAGCACCAACAAGGTGTAAGAGTGCACGATAGTAGCTAGGAATTTATTCCTTTAACAATGTAAGGAGTCAATGAACTCCACTATACCAACATGGGTTGTGGTGCACTGGTGGGAGTGTTTCACCCTTAACCAGAGGTCTCGGGTTCAAGCCCTGGGTATGGAGAAAATCTTGTTGGGAGCGCCACCCCCAAATGGGCCCTGCAGTGCGCGATCCGGATTTAGTTAGAGCTCCAATGTGGGCTCCGGACACCAGGTGGGAAACCAAAAAAAAAAATGAACTCCACTATATGGTCAAAATCAGTAGCAGCATTCCTGCTTCAAAAATTCATGTTCTGTAAGCATTTCAATATTACAAAAGATAAGGATGATGCTTTATCCTGAAAGCAGCTGCAGTTCCCCTCTATTCAAACCATCTGAAATAACATAGAGGGATTCTGTAAGTTCCTCTGAATATTTTTTAATAAGGTCCTCTGTTTCTTCTTGATTCCCTGCACTGCCAACTTTGTACTTCCTCTACCAGGCATCATCCAAACAATCCCAAACCGGTTTAGAAATATACATCAAGTTATCCAGACGAATTTACAACGTAGGAGTAAGTGTCTAAATGATTTAAAGCCCTCTTTGCAGTAGTAGTATCTGCTGGAGAAGTGAAATCTTCCTCTGTGCTGGCTATCATATGTTACGCATGCTTCGTTTAAGGCTAATACCCAAAAACAGCCACTTTGGGAGTAGCTCTGGTCCTCCAAGTCATCTTCCATGACTACTAAGCCAATATTACCACATTCTTCCTTAACAACTAACTGTATCATGCTTTAGCTGAGAAGTTCCCATCATCCAATGATCCATTTCCATCACTCCCCCTAATTTAACAACTAGCACACACAGACTGTACCTAGTGTTGATGATTTTTTAAGAAAAAAATTGATGATTTATTCTACATTGGAGATTCCAGCATTCTCCTTTGAAGGGTTCTCCAATGTACGTCGAATACTCTTTGTTGATGAAAGATTATATTAACTTGGAAAGAGTTGTTTCAGAGTGCTGGTTTCCAGTCGTTTGTCTTGCCATAGTTTGTTCTTCTGCTATTATCCATTTTGACCTTTCCACCTCTGCAAACTCTCCCCATGGATTTCCGATTCATCTTCCTAATACAACTCCATAAGATGTGACTGCTTTACTGCATCATTGTCCATCAATTCCATATTAATCTTTGATCACCCCTTCCACATCTTCTCTTTGTTGGTATTCAGTCTCCATCTCCATGGCCATTTGAACTTAAAAGACGCTTAATAAATAGTCTAAAGCTCTTCACAACTAGTCCCCAGTTGTTTGCTCATAGTTGACCATCTAATCAAATGCACCTTCTTCGTCTCACAATTAAATCCCCATAAAAAGTTACTTCTCAACTTATTCGTTTGTTTTTCAACTTTAGCAGGAATTGATACTAGTGATATTAGATAGATAGTGATCCCTGCAATACATATTTGTAAGTTCATCCTTTACCCATATGAGAGAGATCACTTCTTTCAATGGGTTGATTTCCTTTCACATCTTTCAATAACTTCTCGCCATGTCATTAAAGGCAAAAGATGCTGGATGATTGTTTCTCATCTCGATACCTGTATTGATGGGAGGGTATCGTTGCCTGGTAGAATAATTGAGAATTGTGCAAGCCCCTCATCATACCCTTGACTCCTTGTATTCAGCTCCTAGTCACAGACCCAAATAAACTTGATGGGAAGTACTCCATTTTGCACCTCAGAATACTTGCTAGACTCTTCATAAGCATTAACTGAAAACAAACTACTCTTGGCTGATTTCCTTTTCTTCTTTGTTGATGAATAAACAGGAAAAAAAATATCTTAGATTAGTCTGACTAGATGGAAACACAATATTAACATATGATGTTTCTGAAGAAATAATTTTTTTTATCATTATTTGTGAACCTAAGGAGTTCTTTTTTTTCTTAATTGATCATTAGTGGCCAACTCAAGAAAATGTTTTATTGGTCTATCTGATTGTTCTAACAACGTCTTCTACATCACCAACCATTAAATGATGCTGCTGTGAATATGTTTGTGTTATCTGAAGTTTTAATGAATGTTTCTAAGCACATGCATGCATGATAGATCATGGCTTATAATTCTTAACATCTCTTACTCTAAATTGGTTCATCTGATCTGGTGTATGTATCTGATCACAGGTTGGATCTGTGACTGCCATATGTTTCACCTGTTTCCTCATTAGATGCTTTGTGGTAAGGCTTTATGTACCTGTTTCCTTCTCCCTATGCTGGTCAACCTTTTATTATCCAAAGTGTAATAGTGTCCTAGCTCCATTATTAAGTTTTGCAAACTGGTTAACCAAATGAGACACTCTTAGCTTGTCTACGGGGAGGTCCAAACAGGGAAATGAGGTTTTACACAATCCGTGCTTTAGCTTGTTACAGGTGAAAACATTGAGGCTATCTTTTATGAAATAAAGGGTTGCAACCTATGCCTTCCTTCAGGCTTCAGTCAAACCATAACTACTCCTGGGAACAAATAATAGAAAAAGGTAGACTAGAGAATAGGAACATGATCAAAAAAAGAGAAAGTATATCAGGTTTAAAGTAAAGCTAAACCGGCCTCAAATCTCCAACTCTCATGCACATGAGCTTCTTTGCTATGTCTAATCTGGTTCGCTGCAGGTTGTGTTATCTGCTTTTGATTCTGACGCATCTCTTGACGTCTTGGACCATCCTGTTTTGAATCTGATATACTACCTGGTATGTATCATTTTCGTTATTCCATGTTCCTTACGTTTACTGCTTTGTCTGAGTGATCACATTCTTCTCTGTGGCAGCTAGTAGAAATTCTTCCTTCAGCTCTTGTGCTCTACATCCTGCGAAAATTGCCTCCAAAAAGAGTGTCTGCACAATACCACCCAATCAGTTAGCTGCAGCAGAATTTTATCGTCAGTCATACACACTCCCATGGTTGCTGTTGCAGAAGCTAACTGGAGTTCTTCAGGAAAAGTGAAACTGCAAAAAAGATGTTCAGTTGCAATAATTCTGTGGAAAGGCCAAAGATTCAACACTTTTTCACAGTTATACAGAGGTTAAGCTGTTTTTCTTACATTATATTGTTTCTGTGGTTGTAGCGTGAAGCATGAGACGAATAATTGCTCCCCACGTTTGTGAAAAATATCCTAGTCATGATGTAATGATGCAGAGGGTAATAACAGTTTCGCCATTGTACTGGCCATGTTGTAACTATGATGTTCTGGATCTCCTTTACTGCAATGGCTGATGTCCTTTGTTTGGTCAGTTTGTTCTAGTAATTCTACTTTTTAGAACCCAAGAATTCTAAAGATTCACTTACAGATGGTTCAAAATCCGGGTGGGTAGCAGGTTTACTCGCTAATCGACATATCACACGATGCTGCTTGTACTACTCACTCGAGGCACTGGGGGCACAGAGTTATTTCCAATTAACGGCAACAATAACACAACTTTGGTTTTCTAGTATGGCAAAATTGATTCGTAACAAAATATGGCGAACTGATTATAGAAAACATTTTTCATTTTCTAGTTCTCGGAAACCCTTGTTGCTGCCTGCATTGTGCTTTAACAGATTTTTTTAATTTTTTTTATATAATTGAGGTTACACAACAATCCTCATTAAACGCCAATGCACAGACATATATGAACTGGACTGCATGTATACGACCTACATAGACGAGATAGGTTCTTTGTCCTTTAAAATCTGGTTTTCCCCCAAGTTAATGCATGACATATTCCAAAACTGGAGTTAAAAATTTCAGTTCAACCAGTTTTTCTTTTTTGAGTCTCAATAATGCACACCTCTAATACCAAAAATCAGCAATTGGCTTCTAAGGGAAGGAGAAACAACACCAAACAATTGAATTCTAAGACTTATAACAGAGAAAAAACACTTCATATAGGTGAATTTTCTCTACCAGCCAGCACTTCTCCAGTTCCAGATCTAAATTACAAAAGGCATCTTCAAACCCAAGTTGCCCAGTGTAAGAAATACACCAACAATTTGACAAGGAATGAAGACGGATAGTAACTAGCACAATCATCATCAACAAGACCAACCCTGATTCCCTCCAACCAAATATCTAAGGTCAATTTACATTAACTGAAGACAGAGCCACTGGTTTACTTATAAAATTATCTCATTGATTTGGTGGAACTTCATCAACAGGAGGAGCAGCGAAGCGAACATTAGCAGGCCGAGCCACCACTACTGGCTCGTCAGCAAACAATGCTTTGATAACTGCTGGTGTTTTCAGGGGTCTACGACCAGTCATTCGCGGATAGACGTCTTCTAGGAAATAATAAGCATGGCCTGCAATCATTCCCTGAAACATGAAAGTTCACTTTCAGTATATAGCACCAACATTGCATGTTATAGGGTGTGGTGTGTTTGGTAGGAGGAAAACATTTTCCTAAAAATATTTTACAATTCTCATATTTTGTTGTCAAAGTTTTTGAAAAGTATTATCTCTACAAAATATAAGTTTCCTTAAAAATGAGGAAAATGACTTCCCTAATATAAGTCGGGAAAACAAGTTCCATAACTGGCATTCCACAATTGTTTCATCCCCACCCTCCAACACACACTACTTCCACCCTCATCCCCATCCCCCACATTTCTACCTTCTAACCCACCCCTAGAGTGTTTGTCCAGATTATAAAAATATTTTCTGCTTACTCATCAAACACCAGAAAATAAGTAAAAATCCACTTGACTTGTTTTTTAGGAAAACATTTTACAAGAAAAAATTCTGCATGAAAAACATTTTCCTTCGTATCAAATGCACACATAAAGTTCAATGAAAGGAAATTGGACTATTCAAACCCCACTAAAGGAATTTTAAAATGCAAGGTAACTGAGTGCTGGCATAAAAACAACAGGCACCAGTGCAGGTAGAAAGGTCTACACAGAAAAGCTTAACAATACATTGTGACAACAAAAGGAAACTAGTGAAAGATAGATGTGCAAGAATCCATATCTTCTTTTACAAACAAGAACTTTTTTACCACTATACTACAGATCAGCATCCAGTTTTGGGGGTTTATCACCTTGGACAAAATCCTCATTAGAAAACATAAATATGGCTGGTTGGTGAAGGCATCGACACATCTTTGTAGTTGGGGAAAGCAGAAAAGAAGTGAAATCTCTCTCACTAAATGAAAATAAGTAAGAAAATCCTGGCTACCAGAACTTTTATCAAAGATTCAGGCAAGATATCCAACAGGAAGGCTCAAGCAGGAGCAAAAACCATTTAACTAAAACTCTTAAGAGTCTCATATAGTAGGCATGAAACAAGTAAAACCTAATAAAAGCACATGAGTCACCAGAAGCGTACCAGCAGATCCACCCAAGCACTGGCGCCAACAAGCACAGAGAAGCCCAAAAGAACCTGCAACAAGGAGAAAGAAGTGTGATGAGGTTATCCACCACAAACATAAACAACAAACTTCATTGAAGCAAAACTACAAGTAGTTTTCCACTTCAAGAAACAAAATATGAAAAAGATTGTGACCCATGTAAATATTAATTTCCTGGATTCCTAATTCTATTCTAATTCAAGAATGTGTTTCTATTTATATTCAATGCTCTTTTAGTAGTTCTCCCAAAAAAGAACATCACTGCCAAATATCTGGGTGCTTGGATACACTATTGGCTGAGCTATATGTAAGGGGCAAATAAGTTTTTGGATTTCTCACTGCATCTTTCTTGCCAAGACTATGTTGGTGAAGAACTCCATCACTATGTTACAGAAAGGGTTTCTAGCCAAATAGATCCTAAAAACTGGAAACATAAAAGACCACATAAAAGCACGGCTCTGCAAATAACCCTTGTTCACATAATAAAGAAGGTTTCAAAATCAACATACTGCAAGGTTCATCATCTTGAATGCAAAACACCACCTAAGATTGCATAAATCCAAAACAAAATGAATAAGAAACCTGGCGCACAGGAAAAGCTTTCCTGGACCCAGGTGATGCTCTACCCACCCCAAATCCCAGCCCATTGAATAGGAATGAACAGGAAAAATATTTGAGTAATGGATCTGCTGTAGCCCTTCAGGTTTGATAGCTCACATATAGCAACTACAAGATGTCTTACCCAAGCATAACCTATGAAGTCTCTTTTTTTTTTTTGGAAGAAGAACCAATGAAGTCTTCTTTAAACAGAGTCTATGATCGCTGATTTGTCAACTTGATAATAATACCTTTAAAGGCTAATTCCAAGTATTTAAACTCATCCCCCCTATGTATCAAAAGTTAGAGATTAGGTACTTAGATGAGTAAAAAGCCACAACTTGTAAGGATTGTTCATAAATGATGGGTAGACATGAATTCAACTACCTTCCAGTTGGTGGTCTCCATGGTGGAGCTAGGAATTTGATTAAGGGTGTTCAAACTTATATAGTAAAATCACCTCAATGAATGGATGCACCAATTAAATCAAACTACATAATGTTAGTTTTGCCATTTTTCTTCGTAGTTTGTCCTAGGAGCATATCCAAATGCTACATTTGAAATGTGTTGTCACTGAAAATTTTAGTTAAGAAAAGAAAATATCTTTAAAAAGTCCAGTAAAGAAAATCACCGCGGATCAGTGAAACAAAAGGTTACAAAATAACAAAAGAGAATAAACCAAGAACCATTAGTGGTGTCCGACAAGTGGAGAGGACAAAATTCTAAACAAAAGTCAAGCATACTTTATTTTAAATAAAACTAGTAAATTATTTGCTCTTCACGTGACGTGAAAAACATCGATAAATTTAAAAATAATACTTAAGTAAATTTTTTCAAGCATTTAAAGATATATACATATAAAAAATAGTAATATATTATTGATCACAAATATAAACAGTTTTGTTATATTTAAAATTTAGATTGAACTGCATTTTTCATTATCAAATGTTCCTATAAAAAAACAATTAAAGAAAACTTCCACTTATAAATATACATGTATGGGAGACTTAATACATATTTATTATATAAATAATTAATTTACCTATGTAATTAATTTTCTTACTTTTTTCTTTTCCGACTTCAATTGGTGTAATCTTAATTACTAAAATTTTGACCTTCAAAAAAGAATGGTATACTCTATATCTCATTCAAATTTCACATCGAACATTTGATATATGTGTGTAGGAAAAAAGGATAATCATAAGATTAAATGTTTAGATTGTATCAGGTGTAATTTGAAATTTTCAAAATAATATGAGTAAAATCTTTCTAATTTACTTCTTTGCAAAATATATATTAAGATAAATATTTAGAAAGAAATAAAGTAATAAGGGGTTTGTTTAATAATATACTTTTCAATAATATATCCTTATTTTTTAGAAAGAATAGAAAGTAATAAAGGCAAATCCAGTGCTTGTCAAACAGGCTTTGTTTTTAATTGAAAAAAAGGGAGCCTATCCACTGCTTCATCGAAGATTTGAACCCGCATCGCCTGACACACACTGGGCATCCTTCACCACTGAGACGTGGAACACATTTGTTCGAAGGGTGTTCATTGTGTAATATATAACCCAAGTTACAAAATTTTACCTATATATCCGATAAAATTTTCTGACGATGTATGTCCGGCTAACCACCCTCAGTATAGTGTAGCTCCTCCCTGGGTGGTCATTTAAACTCTCAATTTACAACACACACATGTTACGAATTCCTTTGCCCTGCATATTTTCTTTGAAGAGGTTTTTTTTTTTTGAGAAAGTAACATTATTTTCTTTGAAGAAAACCATTACTCTTTATAATTTTAGCATTTTTTCTAATTAATTGTCATATGCTATCAAACATTACTTGTTTGACAAAGTAAATTGCCATGTTTTAAGCCCACTGTCATATTGTGAGAGACATCGTCAAAGTCCAAACCAACTGCAGTCATGGAACCCACAATAAAGCAGAAAAGATATCTGGCAGATTTTGACCAGAGTTCTATCTCCTAGCAATTCACATCAAAAGCATCATTGACCATGCCAACATAAGTAGACCATTTCAACACAAGTCCTCTGTACCACAAAGAGTATAAGAGGGTGTTTGACTTAGCTTAAAAGTTGGTTTGACCAACTTTTAAACTTTTTAAGTAGTTTTCATCCCTCAATAGTGTTTGGATACTACTTTTCAATTTTTAACTCAAAAGTTATGAAGTTTGACTTTTTAAAAACCACTTTTAAAAAGCTACTTCTTTTAAGCTAAGCCAAACGGGCCCAAGAGATTTTCCTTGTTTATATGTGCATTTTCATCTGCAAAATGCACTAAACCAAATCCTCCTTAACACATATAAATAAGGAAAACCAAATACACTAGGCATGAGCTTTGAAGTACTGCTCTTTCTGAAAAAATCGAACGAAAAAAAGGAACCAAGTGGTTTCTGCAATGTGTCTGGTCGCAGCATATACTTTTAGAGTGGCCTTAGCAGCTCAGCTCTAGTAAGGAAACACCAGGAGCAAGTGTCATAAAACACCTGCTACTTCAGGATTGCATTAAAGAAATGGCAAATTGATTATGTCATATCTAGCAGAAGAAACACAAAGATGCAAGGGGACAAACCACAGGTGAGGCAGCTCTAAAGTTAAAAGCTAATGATTTGTGAAGCAAAGTATGATGGGTTAAGTAATAAACACTAACCCATGGGAGGTAAGCTGCGGTGAAAGTAAACAGACCCAAAAAGCTCATGTGGATAAACGGATTTTGTTTGCTCCATACATAAACCTACATATAGAAGGAAGCAGAATGATGAAAAAAGAAAGGCTAAGACAGAAAACAAAAGCCGAGTAAAAAATGGAGTTATACTGCAGAGGAGCTAACCATCATAAAAGTCAATGAATTGCTCAGGAATATGATCCTTGCAAATGACTCTGAGACATACGGTATCATCCCCCCGACAAGAACAATTCCTGTTAAAACAGTGGCACCAAACAAGAGCATGTAGAAGAAATCTGCCGTCCTTCCCCTGAAGGAGTTCTCTTCTAGAAGCTTGCAGTACCGAGCTAGGAAAAACATGTGAAACAGAAAGTCCAAGTCTGAAAACATTAAGAAAAAAGATATCAGAATAACGTAGAAAAAGAAAGAGAAAGTGTCTTCTCATGTTGATGTATTCCTCCAAACAAGTGACTCTGCCTTCATCTCATAATCTCAGATGCACTCACAAATAAAAATACATGATTAAAAGGAAAACTTGTAGGGCTGATTAGCAGGATGAGCTTAGTTTCCATTTTGGATTTAATCTACCATACTGTTTAAGAACTACAAAATTCATTTCTGTGACTTGTGTCTTCCACTTCTCTCATCTTTTTTTGTACCCAACTTCGTCTCACTGTGGGTGAAATATCTTTTTCCAAGATCAGAAAGAAGTGAATATCAGGAAATTGACTTCTACAAACATATTACAATTCCAATGACCATTGGCAAGAGTTGCTATAGCATTAACCATAATGAGAGAAGAGTGTATTGAACAGAAGTGCTACAAAACAATCAGTCAGACTACAAAGTACTGGCTGAATCCTGTATTTAGCCATGATAGTTATTGAACAAAAGAGCCTAGCCATTAAAGCTTTAAAAGATTCATGGCTGTTCAATTAAAGTTATGCCTCATTAAGACGCTCATCCTCTCTAAACTAAAAGGAGGAAAAAATCTTTTCAGAAAAAGAAGCTAACTGCTGGGAGAAGAGAAATTACCCATCTTCCGAAAGTAGAGAAAATTTGTAACCAGGCGCCACACCTGGTATTGCTTCACCACTAACTTGGGGTTCAGGTACAAGTTATAAGGAGATATAATCTGCAACACACACAAAATACAATCAATCAGTCAACCAACACTATATGTGGATGATTGTTACATATTGTTTCATAATGTATCGTATCGTGTTGTGTTGCATTGTATCGTATTGTTTTAATGAATATTACATTTGGATAGACTGCAATTTTCTTTGTCAATCACACATCAACAATTTGAATGATAAACCTACCAGAAAAGTAGGGTACGGGGTAGAGCTACTATGAAAGGTTAAGGAAAAGAGTAAAATAAGATTTGGAAGCTTCGGGTGCCATGCTACTTTGTCGCGTAACGTATGAAATATTTTGCGAAAGTGGTGGCAATATTCATAGAGGAAACAAATAATTATTATTCATCAGCGTAATTTTGTACAAGATATACTCTAGTCTACTTGGTGTAATTAAGATTTTAGTTATAAGAGGTCAAACGTTCTAATCTAGATAACCATAACTTTACACAACTTTTTTAACAATGATTCCGGCATGCTAAAATAGTTTTATAAAATAAACTCAGCCTGATTCGAACTTGCATCCCTAGGGAGGAAAAGCTGAGCTTTGACCACTGGTACCATGGGCTCCATTGTTGCTCTGGGTGCCACGATTTATATTTATACTAATCCTTATACATAAATATGGATATACACGTATATAAACATAGTTCCAATCAAAACCATCAGGTGCCGTGGCACCTGCAAGTGTTGAACGTAGATACATAGATACGGTTAACAATCATCCTGTGCAAGTTTCAATCCTAAACTAGTTAGGGCCAGCTATACGACATGTAAATCCATTCTTCTCAATTCAGGTCCATTTCAACATCCCAAATTACAACAATCAATCAACTATACCCCAATCCCAAATTAATTAGGGTTAGCTATATGAAACCCCTGTATCCATTAATCAAGTTATGATCTCAACATCCCAAATTACAACCCCCACTAAAAAAACAATCAACATACAAACAACCCTCAATTTTTATCATTGATATCTCAAAAAAAAAAAAAACCTACCCACATATAGAAATCCTCAAATTCATACGAAAACATTTTAAAAAATCAATCTTGAAAGTCTACTGCTTTTCCTTAAGATGAATCATATCCATACCTCCAGAGAACAACCGATTGTGGTGACGATTGCAGCAGTGAGATAGGAACGGGTGATTATCGGCATCTGCTTGTACCATTCTTCCACAGCTTGAGCCATTCAGCCAAATCAAACTTTCCCCAAAACAAAACTTCCCAGAAATTCCTAACAACCCGACTGATAAAGCCTCTAGGTTATCTGAAAATTGATTAATTCGAGGATTTCTAATATATATACACACTCACATGCATATAATATGTATACATATGTATGTGATCGGATTTTATTTAGCTAGAGGAAATCAAAGATGAATGGCAAAGGGAACAATAAATTCTTTTATAGGATTCTATCTTGCTTCTTTGAGGGGGACTATTGCCTATGAGGCTATAAGCGCGTATTAGTCACGGACCAATTAGATGATCCGGTGACGAGCAGAGGCCAATGAGATTGTTTGCGAGAATAGTATTGATGTCAGAGGCGCGTCAGTTGTTGGATTTTGTTGTTTTTGAGTTGCCTTTAAAAGAGGAAATTCGATGATTTTTGAGTTTCAATCTACTTTATTATTAGTATTGCTAGTGTATTGTTTATATTAGGAATATTGTGGAGTACCTCTTATCTATTCTTGAAATTATTTTATTTCTAGTCGGAAGGAGAGCGTCCGAGACACTGATAAAGTTATTGGGGGAGAGAATTGGAGTAATTGATAAAGTTATTGGTATGAGAGTGTTGGAGTAATTGATAAAGTTATTGGAAGGGAAACGTTGAAGTAACCATTAAAGTTATCAGAAATGAAACAGTTGTAGTATCTGGTAAAGTTATCAGAAGGGAATGTTTAAGTAACTTGTGAAGTTATCGAAAGGGAGAACGTTGGAGCAACTGATAAAGTTATTGGGAGGAAAGCGTTGGAGTACTTGATAAAGTTAATGGGAGGAGAGCGTTGGAGTACTTGGTAAAGTTAATGGGAGGAGAGCGTTGGAGTAATTCGTAAAGTTATTGGAATGAGAGTATTGGAGTAATTGATAAAGTTGTTGGACGGGAAACATTGAAGTAATTGTTAGAGTTATCAGAAGTGTAACAGTTACAGTATCTGGGAAAGTTATCAGAAGGGAAATGTTTAAGTAACTTGTGAAGTTATCGGAAGGGAGAACGTTGGAATAACTAATAAAGCTATCGAAAAGGGAACGTTGGAATAATTGATAAAGTTATTGAGAGGGAAACATTTGAATAACTGGTAAAGTTGTTGTCATGTGATCAAGAGTTCACGAGTTCATGTCGTGGAAACAGACTCTGGCAGACATATGGAGTAAGCATGTGTACAGTAAACCCTTACAATTCAAAGCTCTTTTTCAAATTCTGCATATAGAGAGAACTTTAGTACATCGAACTGTTCTCTAATTTAATTTCTAGTTGAAATGTTTTTCTTAATTTTTTTTTCTATTTTAGGGAAGGAATAATTATAGTGGTTGGATTTATGTGATGTGATTCATAACTTCATTTTATTTTATTTTGGCTTTCAATCATATATGTCTAAAGTTAGGGCAAATATATGATTTTGCGCCAAAGAATATGAAGTTTGACCATGCAAAGACATAACTTTGATAAAAGAATGTACGAAGTTAGATTTTTCGAGGTCATAAACTTCACTGGAATTGCCATTGACAAGTTATTATATATCTCATGTTTTGTCAAAGCCACAACTTCAATTAAAAAAAAGGGCTAAATGTGGCTTTATCAAATTCACAACTCCAGTAAAAAGAAAATGTTTGAAGTTGACCTTGACAAGCATACCAAACTTCAAGCAAAATGTTTGATGTTTGACCTTCACGACGACATTTTCAGACAAATATGTCTAAAAGGAGAGGCAAATTCTCATTTTTGTACATACATTTGAAGTTGTGCCCAAAATAGGTAAACTTGCAATAATAATTGACCATTGGATATAAATGATCATTCCAAAAGCAAGTATTTGTACACTTCACCCATTTAATTGTCATGTTTCACTATTCTATATCCCAATATTGACTATAAATATACTAATTAACTAAAGTATCCTTATTTATTTTTTGAGCAATTTTCATAAAGCACATTAGTATCGATGTTAATTACTCAACACATGAATAGTTTTATTAATTACGCGTCTTATTCGAATTGTCGTTAGATACACTATTTTTGCGTGTAGATACTGTATCTAGTGAAATGTCTTATCTCTTCTTTCTCGCTCCCTCTCTCATCCCTGTACTTCTCTTTAATTATATTTTACAATTATTTGTATTTCATAATTTCACGTATATATGTATCAATATCAAATATGCAATGACATATCTATGTGTGTATGTAATCTCATCTTGTGTATCTAGTATCAATTTCATGTATCCATCATAAAAATACATTGATGTATATAACGTATCTTTACATAGTAGATGTTGTGTATGTGCATAATTATAGATTAATTATGAAAAGGAACTAATATATCCAATGTATTTATACATAAATAAACTCATATGATATCAAATTTGTGACGTATCCAATATATCTAACAAATACTTAAAAAGAGATGAACAAGAAGATATAATTATCAAAAAGACATAAAGTCACCATTGAAGTTGTCCCGAATTTTAAAAAAGACACTTTAACTTTGCAACCGTCCTATTATCCCACTAAACAATTTTGAACATATATTATATATAATTTTTCGATCAGCCCCAAATTTTAAGAAGCAAGTGTGTTCACACATCAATCATTACATGACACATGTTAATTTAATAAAAAATGTAATTTTTTTTCATTTTAAATTTTTTCTTTCTCTCTCTCTTTTTGACTTGTTTTAATTTTGATTTCATCTTAAATTCCACTTAATCTTTCACCCCCCATTTTCAAGTGTTCCATCCCTCCCTTTTCTTTCTTTTTCTTCACCATCCACCCTCACCCCATCCCCCACGTCAAGTTGAACCCCTCTCCCATTTTTTTTCTTTTCTTTTTCTTCTCAGTCAAATTTTTTATTTCAGTAAAAAAAATTTATAAAAAAGAATTTATACTATTTTCTAGACTTTATGAGTGATAACAAAACTATTTAATTTTCTAAGAAAATTTAAATTTTTGAAGGTATCATCAATTACTCATTTTCATGTACCTTCAAAATTAGATATAATAATTTTAAAAGAATCAATGAATTCCCTGAAAATTGAAAGAACTTAATTGAAATTGGATTAAAAAAAACTATATGATACTTTCTAATCATCTTGAAATCTAATGGGTTTATCAAATTATTCGAAATGTAAGAAAATATTTAGATAAAGTTTTAAAATTAAAGAGATTAAAACTAATAGTAGTAAAAAAAGGAAGGTAAAGTTGTGGTAAAAATGGTGACATTGAAAGTGAGAAGCTTCAATGGAGATGACAATGAATTTTTGAAGAAGAAAGAAAGAGAAAAAATAAAAAGGAAAAAAAGTAAAAATAATAAGAAAAATAAGAAAATATATTTTACAATAAAATACTTGTAAAAATAAAATTATATTAGTTATTTTTGGTTGACAAAAAATGATGTAATTAATCAGTTCAAGATTATTTAATAGGGTAATAGGACGCCCGCATATTTAAAGTATCTTTTTGAAAATTTGAAACAAGTTCAAATGTCACTTCTTTTTTTAAATATATCTACATGTGCATGGAGACAAGTGTTTGGTGCAATTATGCCTTAAACACAGGGATGGGGACTGGGAAGGGGTGAGTGAATAAGTGAAAGGGGAGGAGGAGTGAAACATTATGTAATTATTTTTATGTATAATGAAATTTAGTAGATAAGGTAGAGATGTTTGTTCGATTAGGTTTTTTTGTTTAACTTAATCCGAGTTTTTCTTCAACTACAATTATCTCTCGACACACCTATTAAAATAAAAATAACAATTAATCCTAATTTAATTTTTGTAAAATGATAAAATATTTGGGACTAGATATTTTTAGTAATTATGAGAAGTAAAGTTGATAAAACTGAGGTGTGTCCAGTGTGATACATTTTTTTTTCATGAATAATATTTTATTAGAAATTGTTTTCCAGGAAACAAGTATTTTATTTATTTATTTGTTGTGTTAGGTAGGCAAGCAAGAAATATTATTCTTTAAAATATTTATAAATAATCTAGACAAATACTATGAGATGTAGGGATATGCACTATTTGGATTAAATCGAAAAATCAAATTAAATCAAACTGAATTCTAATTTGGATTGGTTATTTATGTTTTGACATCTATAATTGATATACTCTTAAATATTGTGTTTTACGTTATTATGTTTATGTTTGATTATGTTTCTAATTATTTCATAATTGAATAACCAAATCGAAAAAAAGAAAAACCAAACCGAATCAAATTTATTTTGGTTTGAATTGGGTTACACTTCTTCAAAACAAAAAATTGAAAAGTCCAAATCAAATAGTATAAAATCAAACTGAAAAATCGAATGCACACCACTAATGGGATGTGAAGATAAAGAAGGACTACAGAGTGTGAAGTTGAAGATGATGTGTGTTGGAACATGAAGATGATACTATCAATGTGAAATATCACTTGTGTAACTTTATTTCCACACCGTCATCCCAAAAATCATCTTACTCATTTTAAGAAAATAAATAGTTCTCACAAATGTTGATCAATCGAACATGAGAAATCAGGAAACACTTGTGCCAAACACACCCTAAATATTTTTACTTTCGGAGCCTTTTTCCTTTTCTGGGTTCCTTACCTTTTGGAGTGGGCCGGAGACCCGAGAATCCGAGGACAATTCAAAATTTTACTACTAATAAAAACCCCGCCCGTCTCCACATTCAAATTGAAATGGTAACATAAAAACAAATCTTCACAGAGATCGGAATTTGACCGGAAAATGGAACCAAAGAAACCGTCACAAACTTCATGCTCGTCACCCTTCCAGAACCTTCCACTTTCTTCATCATCTTCTGCTTCTCTTCTCAAAGACATCTCCAATTTCAAAACTCCGAAGCATTCACGGAAAGCGAATTTCATTTCTTCTTCTCCTTCTCCGTACCGACAGCCAGAGTTCTTCACTGCCTTGAAAACCACACCAGTATCCTCCGTCCGTCGCCGTGGAAGCATAAAGCCATCGGCTGTGAAGTCGAGTGCTGCTCGAAGATTAAAGGCGTTCGAGCTCGAGCAGTCGAAATCAGCACGGAAGGCGTTGGATGACAAAGAGAGATCGTTGAAATCACTAGCGAAGTCGCTAACTGTGTGGCTCAATTTCTTGTTTGAAAATCCTAGCTCTTGTGGCTGTGACGTGACGAAGTTTACTGGAGGATTTGAGAGGTCCAATAGGACGTGTATTGCGGAAAATGGGAAGAGGGAGAGTGGGCCAGGGTACACTGTTGGAGTTGATGTGCTATGGAGAGGGCCGAAGAGACAGAGACATTTGTTGTCGAATTCTGAAGATGAAGAGACAACAGTTATTTCGGATTCCATGTTTTCTGGACTTAAAGATTCGTTGATGGAGATTTGCAGTTTTGATGATTTAAAGGAGAGAATGAGTGCTTACCTGAGCTTAGGAAGCTGTAAAGAGGTCTTTGTTACAATGACTCAACTAACAAAGGTTAGTCCTTTTTTCTTACTAGACATATGTAGATGCTAATTTTGCCATTTAATCACCTTACAAATCCATTTTCTGCGGAGTGATTATACAATGCGCTTAATCTACATTACAATAATATGAGATGCTTTCAGAAAACTTTGCCTTCACAAAGTATGGTTGGTCTCAAGTTTGAACAGATGATGAGGTTTATGGGAGATTGAAGCTAAAAAAATAGTCTAACTGCTAGAACTTCTAGTCTCAGAGATCCCTAATTCACCTTGAAGGCACACTAATCAGTACTGGATGAAATAGGCTAAAAAGAGAACTAATAGAAATATTGAAGGTTCTATTTCAACAGGGAATAAAGGGGACAACACAATTCATATAGCCACGCCAACTAGTATGGAAGAATTGGTTGATTGATTTGATGATGCTTTTTAAGTACTCTTCTGCTATGTTTACTCAAGGAGATGATAATGGGTTAGATATTGGAATCAAGATTTTAGACACCAACTAAAATTGAGACACAGTGCAAAACTGAAAACTGTAACAAATGCAAGCCTTAAGGTAATAATTGGATGATTCAACCAAGATGTTGTTATCACAGGGTAAAATTTATGGCTACTTTACTATGGTTTGAATTATGGTTGTTAGTTAAAGTTTCTCCTGTTTTGGTTATCTTTTTTCAGACCATTGATGAAGGACGGCTGAAAATGAGAGCTCACTGTCCCATGGTAACTGATGTTAGAATGAAGGAGAAAGCCTTGAGAATCCTGATGTGTTATAACCCCACTTGGCTTCGGATTGGATTGCACATACTCTTGGGGGGTGACACCTTATTACCGAACGGAGATGTCAATTCTGAGCAAGAAATTGCTTTCTTGAAGATGGTGCTTGAGAGACAATTTTTCTCACATGTTGGTCTAGCAAAGACCTATGCTTATAACAAGTTAGTGGAGGGTTTATATAGACCTGGTTACTATGAAAAGTTAGGCAACATAGTTCTGAAGAGATTTTTGCTGCTTGTTCTCATACTAGATAGAGTCAAAACTCAGAGTAGTCTGCCACTTAAATATGGTATTGATGGACTAGATGGAGGATCTCCTTTACTTTTCTCTTTGCAATCAGATGTTAAATCTAGCCGTCAACTGATCAACAGTAATTACCTGTTTTCTCTTCATAATTCTTCTTGAGTAGCTTGTTTACTCCTTTTTATTTTAACTCACGAATTAACATTTCTATGACTTAAATACATGTTAGAATTCTTGCCATCGGATGTGATGCATGGTGAAGGTAATCTACTTGCGCATCTTGTCATCGTAGGCTATAAAGTGACATATCAACAGGTAAGCATGTTGATTAATGAACTGAGTTTGATAGTGCATATGCTTTTACTACATGGTTGAGCTTTTCTGGTTACGGGGTCGTCTCTTGTCTAATTTGGACAAAATAGATTCCTTGTCAAGCAAGTTTTCTCTTGGATACCAGATTGTCTCTTGTCTTTTGTTTACTTTTACTGCATGTTTGATCCCCATCAATGATCAAACAAAAAAAAAACTTTTACTGCATGTTTGACATCATTCATATGTGTTTCTTTATAGGTTTATATTGTGACAATTGATATTTCCTGGTGCAGAATCCGTTGCTTGAGTATCAATTTGGTGTGGCTGATTTATTTGAGGACCTTCAAGATGGCATTCAACTTTGCAGAGTCATTCAGCTCTTGCGACATGATCCTTCTATCCTCTCGGTTAGCTTATGAACAATTGTTTTTCTCTCTTCTCCTTTCTTATATTCTAGTTTGATTCTTTTTAGCAAAAAATTGGCATGAAGTGAATAGCAATATAAATTACATTAAAGAATAAATTAAAAATAGAGTTGTCACGAAGTGTATAGCTATTTCTCTTGATTGGTAACATAAGTCTTGTTTTTCTGTTCTATGTCAGAAAATGGTAGTCCCCTCAGATACTCGCAAGAAGAGTTTGGCGAACTGTGGCACTGTTCTACAATATCTCCAGGAGGCAGGTGTACCATTGTGTGATCAAGATGGAACTATAATTATGGCAGAAGACATAGTTGATGGAGACAAGGAGCTCACCATTTCATTGCTCTGGAACATGTTCGTGCACTTGCAGGTAAAATGTAGTATTCCTAGTAATATTCCATCTATGTCATTACAAGCTAAAAAATCTAACCTTATTTCTAACGAGTTATGATCTATTACCTGGTGCTTTTGTATTAAAAAATATTTAGTTATGCAATAAATCCTTTCTCAGTTTACTCAGTTGTTCCAGTTTCCTTACTATTATAAAATCTGTTGTTAGCTGCAGGAATTATGAGACCAAATCACTGGAAGTTGAATTTTGTAGTCCTTTACTCCTTTTATATTCTCACGATATATTCTGTACATTCTGCAGTTGCCACTTCTAATCAACAAATCACTTTTGTCTGAAGAGATTTTTAAAATCCGAGGAGTTGTTAAGGTATGCTCAGTTTGGAATGTAGTTATTATTTTCATCTACTTTCCAGATTAAAAACACTCACATAGAAAGGTTCTGGTTGAAATCAAAATGTCTTTTAAGAACTTAATAAGTCTATAATGTGAGTAGTAGTGGTGTAAATTGGGTAAAATAGGAAATTTGTGGACAGATTTCAACCTCTAGTTCGCAATACTGTTTTCTGTTAGTCTATGTGTTAATGCTCATTGTGTCTAAAAGAGTGATTACTTTATTTTCACACACTGAAAGTCCTCTTTTATAAGCGAGTCAAATTAGGTAATGCTTTTCATCTTTTCCTTTACAGCAAAACTCAAATGGCTGCACTCACTTGGACATGCTCCTGAGTTGGATCCAGGTATTGTTGTAATTTAATAAACTCTGTGACAATGGCAGTATTATTTTCTTTAAATCAACCCTGTGGTGATCCTAGTATCATTCTCACTTGGTTTTGTGATGATGCTTTCCCATTCTTTCAGTATATTGTTACTTGGTGATCTGAACTCTGATTATTTCACATATGGTTTAGTGATGCTTAAAGGTTGATTAGTTGACGTAGATGAAATAAATTCAATTCATATGGGGTGTGATTCTATACAGGCATTTTGAATGCACTACTCTCTTGGATTATCCTTTTGTCTCCTTTCTGGAAAACATAGCTCTTCAACTGTGATGCAAAGGGAACATACAGGATTTAATGGTGAATATGCCTCTGGTTAATCAAAATGTAGTAAAATCCAATTATTTGGATTGTTTGACACGTTAACCCCGCAGTCTAAATACCATATTTCCAGTATTTCTAGAGGCGGTAGTAACACTCACGCTTAGTTTTCAAATAACCTTGGCTGCAGAGTGTGTAGCTTCCACTGTGGAACACCCTAATACTCGTAAAGTAGTGGACTCATTAGAAGATTATTGCTTCCTGTATGATGAGGGTTTGGATTCTGCATATGAACGTGATCACTGAATGTTTCAGGTAATTTGTGGAAGTTATGATCTCGAGGTCGAAAATTTTTCATCATTGGTTGATGGAAAAGCTATGTGGTGCTTGCTTGATTATTATTTCCGCAAGGACCACCGCTGTTCCTGCTCTTATCAGGTGCTTGAATGTTATCCCATGAATGTATCATTGTTTAAAATTCTACTAATACAATTTTGCAGCTCAATATCATTTTGTGATGATATTACAGGCACTCTGTGAAACAAAAGAAGAAGTTTCCATAGTATCTGCAGTTGATTACACAGATGCAGTGCACAATTTTATTCTATCTCAAAAGCTGCCATTGCTATTGGGGAAGTTTCCAGAGGTGAATATATATATATAATTCTGTTATAAGTCTGTAAGGATTGAACGATCTATAATTCTGTTATCATCTTATTAAAACAATTAGCAAATAATTCTGAGTTTTTCAACGCGATGCTGCTCCAAGTGTTGTTTTCTGAGGATGAAGTTTCCCCCTTCAAATAAGAATAATACTACAAGTACTTGATTTTTTTACATAGTAAGAATATGCCAGATTTCTTGTTTGTCCTATAAGTGTTTCAAACTATTTACATGGCTTCTGCACTCACATATTAATCTGAATGAAGTACCTTCTAATCAAAACAGCATACATTCTTCTTTGCCAGGCAAATTATATGTTAAAAGGGCTTCTATTGTGACTAAACATTAACTGTGGCTCAAACAATTGTTATATTTTCCGGGATATCTCAAGTAGCAGTGTGTTGCAAGCATTTGCTTGTAGAGTTTCATGTATTGCATGCATTTGCTCCTAAAAAATTGAGGCAAGCAAGGATTTTCTACTACTACACACTCCACAGCTTGTTAGGGGAGCCAAGCCTATGCAAAACAACCATTATGTAGTTTACCTATGCAGTAATGCAGATACAATATCTGACAATGGAAGTTTGCTGGGTAGTTGCCCTCTTAGTCTTTTCGTGCCAGAAGTGCATTCCTCCTTATTAATCGATGTTCCTAGTGACTGGATATGACACTGTACATACTTCATATGAGCGTTTATCCCTTTCTATGTTCTCTAGTCTTTTGTTGAAACTATCTGTTGAACTGAGAAAGAGAGTCAATTTGTAGAAATGACCCTGTCCTGACCTTAACCAATTTTTTTGGGATTCATTTCAAAAGTGGAAGAAACCATTTGTCTGATACCTTAATGCTTTTAAATACATTACCTTCTGGAGGTCACAATACCATTTATGCAATTCTATGAATTTGGTATTGTTGTTCACTTAATGATCTACCTTTTTTGTCAAATCCTTCAGTCCCAATTCCATGTCCATCATTCCCTTTTGGTCGTTTCTACTAGGAAAGTTAAGTTTTACTGCTTATTATGCAATCAGAATAATTCATTTGACCAAAACGATTTTCATAGTTATTTTATTTTAGTGTGTTGATTAAGTAAAACCATGTCAAGCTATACATCGTAATTCATTTCGGGGTGGCAGGAATAATCCAATTCTATACTTGTGGGAAGAAAATTGTATGATTGCAAGTTAAAAATGTATTTCTGCAGGTAATACAAGTCAGTGATATACTGGAAACAAACGGTGCATGCAATGGTCAGAGTGTCATTATTCTCTTGGTGTTTCTCTCGTATCAACTACTAGTAAAACGAAACAAGGTAATTATTCATTGTAGATTATATGCAACAAACTAGTGTCAGTCTTCATTTAGGAAAGTCATGACCATTGATGTCTTTTAACAGGATCAATTGAACTTCCACAAGTTATTGGGATTTAATTGTCAAAGTCCCGAAAGGAGACGGTTAAGCACAGATCAGTGGTTTATGCATCCCGAAGCAGCTGTAGATAAAGAACAAACACATTGGAAGGATGGTGAAGGTCTCTGATGGTTCTTTAGAGGGATTTTAGTTTTAGAAAGTTTATTGTTTATTTATTTCATATGTTTGGCCAACAAATGACTTGAAACATTCATTAATATAGCTGTTTATATGAACTAGAGGAAGTAAATTTTTGGATAACACAGCACCCAAGGGTGTGGCCTAGTGGTCAATGAAGTGGTTGAGAACCCTGAGGTCTCAAGTTCAAAACTCAGCGGAGACAAAAAACACTAGTTGATTCTTCCCATCTGTCCTATCCTTGGTGGACAAAGTTACCCGGTACCTGTTGGTGGTGGGAGATGGTAGGTATCCCATGTCCTAGCCTTGGTGGACAAAGTTACCTGGTACCTGCAAAAAAAGTTTTGGATAACACCATGCAGCAAAAATCTTTCCACAACACCAAATGGTAGTGAGCACTGCAGACAATGTTTATATAAATTACAGAGAGCATAGTTTTGATTGATAACCATACAGCAGAACCCTTTTCTTGGAACCATAAAGTTGTCAATACTGAAGAAATTTTTGTTTTCCATCATATTTATATTCTTCTAGTTTCATCAAAGTTGGTTAGAATAAAGCTTTTTAATTTTCTATTTTCAATGAATTTGAATTTTATGAAAAAGGTTCCCACTTCTTTATGGAAATAATTTTGGGTAGAGGTGATCCCTCTTCGCATGAAGGCTTCTCTCCTTTGTAACAGTTCTATATTTATGTCATCGACATCCCTTTGAATTAATTTAATTTCATGGTCTTAATGACCTTTTTGATGATACAGATGCTGCCAGAAATTTTAAGGCTGTAATGGCTTGGTGGCAAGAGATGGCTCAACAAAATAACAAATGCTTTTCTAAGGAAACTTCTAGCGGTCCAAAGCGGTCTTTCATTTTAAGAGGGAGAAATGATACTCATAAAGGTAATCATCCACGACATTTTAGACTTTCTCTGCAATGTCTAGTCCTTCAATCCATTATAACTTGAGTTAAATGCTGTTGGCACTTGGGCTGCGATAGGTTTGATGCGACGTTAGCAACTTCTACATCTGACAACTACGTACTAGTGTGTAAATCTTTTGCTGTAACCAATTTTGGGGGCACGTCAATATTCCCTTAGATAGCTATTCTTCTTGTATATAACGACTTCGATGTAGATGTCACTCTTATCTATCATCATTCTTTGCTTTGTCATCTGAGGATGAAAATTTGAAATTATGCTTCGAGTAAAGTTTTTCCGGCCCTCAAGCCAGCTGAAAGATGTTTGTTTCATTGTTTCAGGAAATGCTGCAAAAGTAATACAGTCACTTTTCAGACAGTCAGTGCAGCAACGTAAATATTTGAGGATTAAGAATGCGGTTTATATCTTGCAAGCTGCAATACAAGCATGGCTGTGGGTAAAGAAGGAACCATCAATTCAATTCTTTGGTTCTCCGGCGTATCTGGCATCCCTATGTGGTATATGCTTCTTCTTTTTTTCCCTTTTGCTCAGTACTAGATGGTAGAATTTTAATCATTTACTGTATCGATACAAAATGAACAGGTACAAGGTGCCGTTCAGCAATTTTTGAAAAACACGCAGCCTTTGTGATTGATAGACATGCTTTTCTTAAGTTGAAAAGATCTGTAATAATCATCCAGCGTGCCTCAAGAGACTGGATTTCTCGAAAACATGTGACGGGAAACTTGTTGCCACAAGATTTGTCCACTCCAAGATTCATTGATGCTGCCATTGTCATACAAAAGTGTATTCATGGGTGGATAGCGAGGTCTTGTCTTGTAAACACAGAACAATTTCACGAAGTTCCTAAGGAATGTGAAGATAATATTTATCAAATAAATGCTGCGGTAGCAACCCAATGTGCTTCAAAGGAATATAAATTAAACAGTTTTCTACACAGTCATCACTTTGCAGCAACTAAAATTCAAAGTTACTATCGTGGATGGTTGATGAGAGAGAATTTTGTGGATCAGAAGCAAGCAGCAGTAAAAATACAGAGTATTTTCCGATCTGCAAGATGTTTGAGGGATTTTCATTCCTACAAACAGGAAACTCTGTCAGTGATTACAATCCAGGCTTATATCCGCAAATGTATTGCTAAAAGAGATGTTTATAGGCATAAATCTCAAATTATTTTGATTCAGGTAAATATTTCTTGAAATATTAAAGGCTTAAGCATAGATAGATTGATTCATTTTTCTTTACTTCTGTGATTAGATCAATATTGACCTGCCATACATTGTACTTGAGTACACCTTTTAATTGGTGCTTCAGGCTTCTTAAGTCACTCAATTTGAAGTACATTCTGTTGAGGTCAACATATGGTCAAAGGAATTAGGTGGTGTAGCTTCTATTTTTCATGCATTTGCCTTGTATTTTCTGATAGTTGTATCCTGCATCCTTCAGAAATCATCAATCACATAAGGTGCAGGGTTCCAAATGTTTGTGACTCCTAGTCAAAATGCAGAAATTTAAGTATTTCCTTTCATGAGCAGATTATATTTCTATATATTGTTGAATCATCAGCCTAGAGGATAGGCTTAGTGTTTCTTCAGGCTTAAATAGCGTGTTTGCACCAGTTAGCATGAGGAGACATGTAGATAGATAAACCAGAAACATTGTAAGCTTATCTAAGAAGATGTGTATTTTATAACGTTTATATTTCTAAACGTTGTTGCCTTAATTTGGCAAAAATGTTGAACTGCAATACTTTGTTTTCACACTTCTTGCTGCTATTCCGTCCTTACTTTGCAGACAGTCAATTGTTGTATCATTTCTGGCCTCTGTATTGATAACCTCTATTTGTTACCCTTACATGAATTAATCTAACAAGGATTGCATTTAGCATCTCATGCAACTTTATCATGATATGTCATTGTGCCAGAGCCATTGTCGTGGCTGGTTAACAAGGAGAAAACTGGTCATTGAAAAAGAGGCTGTTATAAGGATTCAAGCTGCAGTTCGAAGCCTGAAATACCAGAAAGCATTCCTTCACCAAAAGCACGCCATTTTGGAAATACAACGGTTTGCAAGAGGAGCCATTACTAGAAAGAGGCTCCTAGGTGCCTTTATTTTTCAATCACAAGTTTCATCATTGACTTTTTCTATTCCTGCTTATAATCAACATAATGCATGGTATTCCAGGGGCCTCTTGCTACCGTAACGTCTCAAAATTGGGTTACCAGGCTCCTGAACTTAAAATACTACTGCAAGCAGTAGTAAAGCTGCAAAGGTGCTGGAGATGTAAATTGCTTCATGCACAGAGAACAAAAGCCGCAGTTGTCATCCAATCTCATGCCTTAGGATGGATTACCCGGCAACGTGCTTCAAGAAACAAGGAACGATTACTTCAAGCAGTATTAAAGTTGCAAAGGTGGTGGAGAAGTAAATTGCTTCATGAACAGAGAACAAAAGCAGCAGTTGTCATCCAATCACATATCCTAGGATGGTTAGCCCGGCAAAGTGCTTCAAGAAATAAGGACCGATTACTTCAAGCAATATTAAAGTTGCAAAGGTGGTGGAGAGGTAAATTGCTTCATAAACAGAGAACAAAAGCAGCAGTTGTCATCCAATCGCATGCCCAAGGATGGAAAGCCCGACAAAGTGCTTCAAGAAAGAAGTACCTGACACTGTTAGCAGTGTTAAAGTTGCAAAGGTGGTGGAGAGGTAAATTACTTCATAAACAGAGAACAAAATCAGCAGTTGTCATCCAATCGTATGTCCGAGGATGGATAGCCTGCCAAAGTGTTTCAAGAAACAAGCACCGAATTGTTGTGATCCAAGTAAGTTATTGATCTCTCTAATAGCACCGTGCTTTTCTTAACATTCTTGAGGCTGATAAAATCAGCAGCATGAATCTGCTAAATTGCTCTGTTCCTCCATTAATGGAGGTCAAGCTTGTGCACAGAGAAACTGGATTGAAAGAGAAGAGATAAAACTTTCATTGAAAAACTAAGAAGTGATAAGTGTTACATTGTGATCCTTATATACAATTTCTAATTAATAAAATCTAGAAGCATCTACTCAATTCTAGAATAATGAAAAGCAACTAACTAACTAACTAACTTAACTGTTGCAGCTAACTAACTAACTCTACTGTGCTAACAGACTTCACTGTACACTATATTCTCAACAGAGGCAACTTCTGAAGTTCAGATGTTATTAGCCATATAGAATGAAGCTCGCTGTTACATGATTAAGCTTGTACTGATTGTGCCTATACCGTAGGGGATCTGCTAGAGATCTCCTTGGATAATTTTCTTGTTTATGTTCTGAATATTTCCAAATTTATGTGGAGTTGAAGCAGCAGCATCTGCCTTTCTTTTTGAATTTTCTGTTTTCATGCTTTATTTTTCGCTATGCAGGCATACATGAAAGGATACC
The DNA here is from genome assembly GCA_036250505.1 of Solanum acaule. Taxonomy (NCBI): domain Eukaryota; kingdom Viridiplantae; phylum Streptophyta; class Magnoliopsida; order Solanales; family Solanaceae; genus Solanum; species Solanum acaule. Next base: position 101,531 of record JAJOOR010000400.1, read on the forward strand.
TTGCAAGAAAAGATTTAAGAGGGCAGCTTCTTGATTTGCGTCTGAAAATACAAAAATCTGCTGCAAATGTTGATGATGGTATGCGCATAATAAACAGACTTGTCGCAGCATTGTCAGAACTTCTGAATATGAGAAGTGTCAGTGACATTCTTCATATCTGTGCAACTCTGAGTAAGTTTCTTGTGCATCTGGCACAAATATTGTTGATCATCTCTTGTTGTCAATGTCCATTTACTTACCAATGTTGGCGTTATATCTCATATTTCATTGCCCTTAACTGAGTTGTGCGGTCTTGTCTGATGTATGTTGTCCTTTTATTTGTTGTGCAGCTCTTTTCTATAGAGACTGGACTTTAATTTAACAATAAATGTTAGAACAATGCATGTTTAGAAGATCATGAGTTTGCATTCAGTCAAGATTGTTCACCTAGGGATCACAAAGCAATAATTTCCTCATTTTTCCTATGATAGATATGGCAACACAACATTCACAAAAGTGTTGTGAAGAACTTGTTGCTGCGGGTGCTGTTGGTACATTGTTTAAGCTGATCCGCTCTCTCAGCCGGAGCATACCTGATCAAGAAGTTCTTAAACCTGCTCTCTCCACTCTCAGAAACCTTTCCCGATATCCACATTTGATTGATGTACTAATTGAAAGCTATGGATCACTGGAAACAATAGTGTCGGAGTTTTTAAGGTTTGCTATTGAAATATTGAGCATTAAAATAAAGTTTCCAATGCACTTCAGATGACATAAGCTTTATATTTCTGCTTTGCAAATGCTTGTTCAGAAACAAAGAAGAGGGATATTTCATTGCTTCCGACCTTCTGAAGAAGATATTCACAGAGAAAAAAGGTGTTGAAGCTGTGCGCAAGTCGCCTGCTCTTTTGAAGAGACTGCACAATCATGTGGAAGAGCTTTCAAGAAGAGCAAAACCTGACAAGAGGTCCGCTCTTTAGTATACCAACCCCAGTTGCTTAATCTTCTTTCGCCATACATTAGATTATAGTGAGCTAATTGGACATAATTTATGCAGGACTAAACCTCACGCAATGAAAGAGCCTGTGGACAAAAGATTGAGAGAAGCTGTTGAGATATTGGAATTGATTAAAGTGTCCATGGGAAATCCAACTAGACGACTCTCTATGAAGGTGTAAGAATTTTCTTACTAGTTGGATAAAAGTTCTAAATCTTTCTTGATATTGCTATACATGCAATTTGTACATCATGTATAGCAAGAAAGACTAGAAACCTTTAATATCTGAATTGTGAAGAGAGCTTCACTTTATCTTGAACTTCCCATTCTCTAACACCATATCATTGATCTGACTTTTAGATAGTCCATTAGGGACTCTATGTGATTGTCTGAGAGCATCTGTTAGTTTTAGGATTACTGTATCTTGGCAGTTTAGTAGTACCTGCTTTATTTTCAAGTAACTAGTTCCACTTATTTTCGACAACTACATATTATTTTTTAGATATAGTGCCAAAACTTACCCTGTTAATCTAATAGTAGAAACTAACCTCATTTATTGAGTTTGAATCCACTAAATTGGTCAGTTGCCTTGCGGGTGGCATTAAATCTGGATAAGATATTTTTGATTGCATTGATCATACTCCGTGTGTGGCTTTTGCAAGTTGCAGCCTTTTGCTTAAAATCATGCAAGTTGTAATTTTTAATTATCTGGCAAGGGCAAGTTGCAGTTCATTAAACTAAAAGTTGGTTAAAGTAGACGTGAAGTAAAGGGACCGAAGGGCCCACCTAGTGGCTGCCGTCCCCAAGCTTTATTTAGATTCTATAGCCAAAAAAATATCACCACCCACCTACTGTTAAATTCTTGTTTAGCCCAAAATTTGTTTATTGAATTTAGGTAAAATACTTGTACCCTCTTATCTCACTCTTCCATTCATTTTATTTGAACAAAAAAAAAGTTAAGTATTAGTTTTAAAGAGTCAAAAGTTTAAAATCCATATTATCGTCTTCCCTGCTCCCTCGGTAAAGATGAAGATATTTTTTGAAGCTTCCAATGTTTTTCTTCTTAATTAACCAAATTCAACTTCCAATGGTGGTGCATTGAATTCTGAAGCTATCGTGCCCAGATTTTCCCTGGAGATACTAATGCATAAGCTTTGGGGCGTGTTTGGTAAGGAGGAGAGTATTTCAAAAAAAAAAAAATCATGTTAAATTTGTTTAAATATTTTCTTCTAGGAAAATAAGTTTTAAACATGAGAAAAAATATTGACCTTCAAATTCATTATTTTCTCTCCACCTACTCAATGCTCCCCACAAACCCCTGATTTCACCCTGATAATATTTAGTTAAATTATATATAAATATTTAAGATAGTAATTTAGAATGCACTTACCAAATTTTAAAAATAAGTAAGAAACTCATTTATTTTCCGGCATGAAACACACCCTTGGTTTTTGTTCTTTTACTTTAAGGAAAATGGGGAGGGTGGAAGCATGAAAAGAAGGGATGTAAAAGCAGGGTAAATAGACTGCACACCATCCTTTTGTTACAAATATAGTATTTTTCAAGCTCAAAAGTTTTTGGAATGACAGCAAATTCAGTTTTAAGGATTACCATTGATCTAACTTATGTACATAATCTCAAAGAGCGCACAATCTTGAAATCTCCCTCCCTAAACCCAATAATAATACTACTAATAATAAGATTAGGTATTAATATCAACCAAATCTTGTTTGGAAGCAAAATAATCAAGCAGCACTAGCACCAAGATTCACTATGCTCTCTGGCAAGTCATCTGGTTCAATGAAAAATCCCCTTCTCACAAGTGTTCTTGGAACTGTGACTGTCAAAACACCATCTCTATAACTAGCAGAAATTCCATCCATATCCACCATTCCAGGTAGCCTAAATTTCCTCATAAAGCTCCTTATAGGCTCTGTTGTTTCATTGGCTGCTTCAGTTCTTATTATCAGATAGCTTGAATCCTCAACTTCCACCTTTATTTCCTCTTTCTTCACACCTATCCAAAAAAAAAAATAACATCCAAAATTCAAGAAAATTAATACCCAATACAGAAAAAAGCAAAGGGTGTCCAAAAAAGAGTCACTTTAACTAGTTCAACACTATTTTTTTTTTTTGTGTGTGTGTGTTTACCTGGAAGATCAGCAGAGTATATGTGAGATTCAGGGGTCTCTCTCCAGTGAACATAATTCTCAGGAATGAACTGATAGGGAAAAAGGAGAGGAGAGGTGAAAAAAGAATTCCATGTTGAGGGATGGAAAGTTGAGAATTCCATTTTCTTGGAAGTTGGAAGAAAGAAGAGGATTTAGGAGGAAAAAATGGTGGCTGCAAGAGAGGTGGTTGGTTGGTTTGGAGGATGAAAAGAGAGTTGATTTTGTCCTTATATAAGCCTAGCCAAGTTGGTGGCATTGCTCATCTTATTATACTTTTTATTTTTAAAAAAATGATTGGCTTCTCAATTCTTTAAAGGGAAAATGCAATTATATCTATCTTGGATAGAGAGCTACATGTGAGTTGCTACTTGCTAGTTTGGGTATCAAATAGTAGAGTGACAATTCACCCCAATTTAACTGTGATAGTCTATATTTCTGACAATCTTCTTTGCTTTGGTAGCAAAAAAGAAAATACTCATTTCTATATTTAGTATGAGAAATAATTTAATTTTAACCGCTTTATTTTATAGTGAGATGAGTTATAACCACATAAATATTTATATTATTAATTTCAAAAGTCTTATTTCTATTCTTACACTTTATATCAAGTAAAATATCTTCTTTAAACATCTCACTTTAATTAACATTCAACTAATTAAAGTAACAAAATATATTTACGAGGAAAAAAATTGTCACGCTTTACTAAGTAAGGATGCGTATGTGCATGGCAAAAGTTACAGCCGCCTGATATTTTTATCAATTTCTTAATTTTCAACTTCCAAAGTTTGGTTTATTACATTTTCACATGTCCAATATTGATATGACAAGAAATAATAAATACTTTAAAACAATAATTTTAGTATATTACTTTTGAATATAATAATTCAATATTTTAGAAAAATGAATATAATTAATAACAAAAATAAATTAAAAGTTAAGTGAGATATTATTTGTCAATTTTTTAAATTGAACCGTAAAAGTGAACAAAAAAATACAAATATAAGAAGAAAAAAAAACAGCATATAAATGCTGCTATCGTCACTGATGGAAGAAGAGTGCCAGTGTTATTCAATTCAACAAACTCAGCCTTACATAAGTAAGGGATTATTGCTTCATGTAGAAGTCATGTGCTTTATCAAAATGTACGCTTCAAACAAAGTTTTTATTTTTTTTTATTTTCCATTCGGTGTCTGGAGTTCATATTAGAGCTCTGACTAAATCTGGATCGCGTTCTGCAAGGTCCATTCAAACAAAGTAAACCTCATGAAAGCTATATATATATTATTCCCCGTCTACATTACGTTTTTTAAGAAAGAATAAATGATATGAAATGGATGTAAGATTAATTGAAATAATTCGTGTGATAATTCATATAGCTAACTCGAACATCTAATGAGTTTAGGATTGAGACATAACTATTCTTATTGTTGCTAGTAGTTAGATTAATAGTTTTAATTTGATTCAACTTATTTGTGTTATTGTCAAATCTAGCCAAATATTCTATTATCACATATATTATACATCAGTCTCATAACCAGTAAAATAGTTAAGGTGATACATAACAATTACTTAATGAAAGAAATAACAGCCAAATCATATTGATTGAAAGCAATTTACAATTAAACATTTCTTTAATAAAATACCCTAGATCATTACTATATAACTGAATTTTTAACAACAGTATGCAAGACATGTGAATTACAATATCAATATGGCTCTAGTGGATATAATTACAAGATAGCTAATATGTAAATTTGCGGTGCAAATTTTTTTTATTTAACATTAAACAAGAAAGCTCTAATTCGTTGGTGAAATAAGTCATCAAGAGCTCCACCCTAACTTCAATAGCTTCCTAAACCACAATTCAACATCACGATAACACGAGGAATTGATAAATAATTGATTTCATTCTGATAAAGATCCCTTACAAGATTTACAATCGAGTCTAACAAATGGAACAAAACAAGTTTGATAAACTTGATAACTATCTCGATAAATGCGAGCTTGATCAAATTGAATTAAACTTTATTTAAATTGAGTCAAACCTTATATAAGATGTGATGGATTCAGATTTTTCAGTCAGAAGATAAAAAAATATTAGAGCTTGACACGCATATTCGATATTCTCATCTTTTTTGAGTCTTCAAGTACTTTTTTTTCCTTAACTTTTGAAGACTTAACCCACGATCTCCACGATCTTTAGAAGTCTTACCTCACTCGTGACTTGTACTATTGCATACGACATTTGAGGTTTGGATTTATTCTTGTCTTTGCCCAACTTTGAGGCATGCTCTCCTCACGTCAAGGAAAACATAATGTTCTTGAATGTATATTTTCTTGATTAGTATTCCATACTAAAATGTATTGTTGGTGTTTCTTTGACTACTATATCACTAAATGAGACACGTTACACAAAGTTGGAAATACTAATAATAAAGCTTGATTTCTTACCTTAATACATGCGTATTATTGTTTAGAGAATTCAAATTTATATTTATAGTTTCATGTAAATATAATATTATAATTTTTTGATTGAGTGATTCAAGTAAACACCCACCTCTGAATATTAGCTTTGATCAAAATTAAGTTATTTTTTAATTCAAATTTAAATCCAAATCCAAATTTAAAAGTGGAGATGGATTCAAACACTTTTAAAATCATTTATATATATATATATATATATATATATCTATATACAAGATTTTTTTTCCACATATATATATATTCTCCTCGTCTTAAAAAAGGAAAAAACCCACAAGGGCAGAAAATATCTCATCCGCTGGTTTCGGAATAAATAAAAGCCACGCGTGCATACAATACACTTCTCGTGTTCCTCCATACATCCTTCTAGGGTTCCATCGTTCCCCCTCTCTGAACCCCCATCTTCATCACGATGCAGCCAGCGAATTCCATGGTTCCACCACCACAGTACCAGCAGACACAGCAGTGGATGGCTCAGCAGCCGCCGCAGTATCAGGTTGCGCCTCCGCAGCAATCGGGATATTATTACCAGCAACCTCCGCAACAGGGCGGAGTTCCTCCACCCCAACAACAACAACCTCAGTACAACGCCTCTGGTCTGGCTGCTACTAACGGTTCTGTCCAGCCGACTAGTGCTGATGAGATCCGAAGCCTTTGGATCGGAGATCTACAGTTTTGGATGGATGAACAATACATTCTCAACTGTTTCGCACAAACTGGAGAGGTATGCTACTGTTAATGCCCCTTTTTATTTTTTTCTTGAACAACTTGATATAGATTCTTGGTAAGTTTTCGAATGGTTCTTGTTCTTTTTCGAGTTTGAAAATGTGATTGGGGTACAAAATTATATGATCTTTCGTATTGAATGTTTATTTGAGTAATGTTAATTTGATAGTCTCTCTATGTATGATGTAGTTTCATAGTAAATAACTTTCGGTTACATTCTTGGTTAAAGGTATGTGAATAAACTGTTATTTGCATTCAGACTTGTCTTTCATGGTTGGTAAAAGGTATGAGGGTATGCTGTCGTTTGTATTCAGTGGCTAGTATTACCTTTGTTGGTAAAAGGTATGTGAATTTGATGTTTGTATTTAAGCTTGTGTTATGTTGTTGGTATACAGTGTGACCTGTGAATATGCTGTTGTTTATATTCTCTAACTTCTGTTATATTGCTGGACTGTCTGGCTAAAGGATATGTGAATATGCTGTAGTTTGTATCAGAAACTTTTATTACCTTGGATGCATTATGCTAATATGCGGAAGTTTGTATTCATGAACTTGTATTACCTTCTTGGTTGAAGGGATGTGAGTATGCTGTAATTTGTCTTCTGCAACCTGTATTGTGTTACTGTTTTTCCTGAAACATTTTAAGGTTAACCATAGACAAGTAAGGTAACCTTGCTGGTTCATTCTTTTATTGACTTTGGGTATTGACACTAGAAAGGGTTTTGGCGAATGCCTTTGCCAATTGTCACTTTTTTTGAGATAGTGAAAGAAGGGATCTAATAATCCTTACACAACCTTATTAAATAAAGAAATAAATCCATGCCTAAATCCGTGTGTAAACTTGTTCGTACTAAATGATTGTGTGGTGGTTGCCTTTAGTTGCATGCTTGCTGAAATATACCAAAACACACTTTCACTTGCCCCCCCCCCCCTCTAATTTAACTTTCTTGTCTTTTGTACTGTATGAGCATTATTATACTACTATTAGCAGTCTTTTTTCTCTTTCACTTGCCCTTTTTAGAGAATATGAACTGTTTTTCTATTATGTAGGTGACCTCTGCTAAAGTTATCCGTAACAAGCAAAGTGGACAGTCAGAGGGTTATGGCTTTATTGAGTTTATTAGTCATGCTGCTGCAGAAAGGAATCTGCAAGCATATAATGGGACCTTGATGCCTAATATTGAGCAAAATTTCAGACTCAACTGGGCTTCACTCGGTTCCGGTGAAAAACGTTCTGATAATGGTCCTGAACATACAATATTTGTTGGCGACTTGGCAGCTGATGTTTCTGATTATATGCTTCAGGAGACATTTAGGGCTAACTATCCTTCTGTGAAGGGTGCTAAGGTTGTAACAGATAAGGCCACGGGGCGCACCAAGGGTTATGGTTTTGTTAAGTTTGGGGATGAAAGTGAGCAGTTACGTGCTATGACTGAGATGAATGGACAGTTTTGCTCCACTAGGCCCATGCGAATTGGTCCTGCAGCTAATAAGAAGAGTATGGGTGGTCAAAGTCAAGGTATGCCTCAACCTAGTTGGTACATGTACTGTGTTGTGTGGTAATCTTTGTAGCTGTTAAGTGAAACAAATCCAGCTTGCAGCTTGTTTGCTAACGTCAATCGGCATTTAGATTCTGGATCTTTTGTCTTGTTTAGTTGTCATAAATTCCTTTAATGATCAAGTTGTGATTGCTCGAGGATGCTGTTCCTTTAATTTGGTGGGTAAAGTGATAGTCTATATTTGTTCTGCTCGCCTATGCAGGTGTTATGTTTTCTTTCATTTGTTATGCTCTTGAATTCTTGATGAGTACCCAGCTATCGACGTCATTTCGTTCCAGTAGTTAAAAACTTCCCCTTGAAATATTAAATCTCATAAAACTCCGCTTGTCTCCAAGCAGGATGATTTGGAGGCTCTATGATATAAGGGCCTGGACGCTTGTTTCAGCTGAAATACCTTTTAGGACGTGGTGTGGCGTAAGTCAGTTCATTTAAATGTGGTTAAATTTCACTATGTAGGATCCTCTTGACATTTATCCGTTCTAAGTTTTGCTACTTTTTCCCATTACTCCAGACTCCAGTCAGATTGCTTTTTTCTTTATGATCAGCCATTTTACTTCATCATTACTTTTCAGCCATTTTACTTTGTCTTTACTTTTCAGTCATTTTACTTCATCATTACTTTTCAGTCATTTTGCTTTATCATTACGTTTCAGCTATTTCACTTTAGCATTATGTTTCAGCCATTTCACTTTAGCGTTATGTTTCAGCCATTTCACTTTAGCGTTATGTTTCAGCCATTTCACTTTAGCGTTACGTTTCAGCCATTTCACTTTAGCGTTATGTTTCAGCCATTTCACTTTAGCGTTATGTTTCAGCCTTCTAATTCTTTAATTTCAATATCTTGTTAGCTTGCCTCGTGTTACACTCTGATCTTCAGTATACCTCTACGATTTGTGGCAGTCTCGTTCATTAATTTAGTAATCCTAGTCCTGAAATCATTTCTTAGTTCTGCTCCATTTACCTTGTGAACCTGTTCAGTATTCCCCCTTCATAGGGACGAGCAGTTTCCTGCCATCATTTGTTTCTTGTTGGTACAACTTTTCAGTACGCATTTTTTTCTTTTTGTGATGCTATTACTATTTGGGTGGTGTTAAAATCATTTTTCTTTGACTATGATTTTTTCTTGTTTTTTAAATTATGAATTATTATACTTGGAATACTTGTTATATAATTCAGATAATCTGTAGGTTTTATTCAAGAAGCTTGAAGAATCTATGCCCAGTAGCAAATTAATAGTAATATCTTCTTGATAAAAAAAGGGATTAGACTTTTTATGTACTGGAGTGCTGGTAGCTGTATGTATAGTTACTTGTTAGTTGTTACATTATTTAGGAAACTAGCACCCCTTTCCTGCCTTTTCTCGTCTTTCTTGTTTGATAGGGCACATGCCAAAGCATTAAAAAATAAAATTATCTTAATGCATGAGATAGTATGTAATAAGATAATGACATGCGGGCTGGCAGGTTCATGATATTATTCAGAAACCGCACGTCCATCTGATGGTGTATAACTGTATATACAACTTCTAAATAATTTTTCTATTTGTATTTTTATATATTGGTCTTCCTCTTGCCCCTTTGCCAAACTATGGCCCATCCTTCACAAATTTGAACATAAATCTTTTCTTGCTTCTGAACTCCCAAAAGCACATCTGAGTTATATACATTGTTGTATGTGAAGAACCTTTTTTTTTTGGTGATCCATCAGTTGAAATGTGTGTCCATTTCTCGAATGCTTGATTGCCTCTCCAAACTGTTAGACATCCCTCCTGGTTTTCTTAAACCTTTTAGTCAAATGTCTGTCAGCGTGTGTTCTCAATTCCTACATATTCTGCTTCTTTTGAGACCTGTAAGAGGTAAAAGTTATTAGCCTTCTTGCCCTGTTGGAGCAATGCAATCATAAGTCTGATGCTTGATCTATTTAATTGTGAAATAATAGTGCAGTCTCATCTCTTGAATTATATATTATAGTGTCCTTACTGGGAACCTTTGCACTTATTTGTTCTACTGATGGTGATAGTGGTAGTTTTCTGACCAGCCTTTGCCTTGTAGTTATGGTTTATTTATGGTACATACATATGCTTTGTAGTTTTGTATTCCTACTGTCCTGTCATTGCAAAAATGTGCAATGTACTTCATCTTACTCATGGAGCATAAAGTTCACCCTCTCTTCACATTTGCCTCTTCCATTTGCAGCTTCGTATCAAAGTTCACCTGGAACTCAAAATGAGGATGACCCTTCTAATACCACTGTCAGTACATTTCTTTCTGGTATCATTTGATGTTCTGTTAGCTTGTACTCATATCCAAATGAATTTTGGTTGCAGATTTTTGTTGGGAACTTGGATTCCAATATAACGGATGAACATCTAAGGCAGATTTTTGGACATTATGGGCAGTTGCTTCATGTAAAAATACCAGTAGGCAAGCGGTGTGGCTTTATTCAGTTTGCTGACAGGTATAGTAATAAATTAGCCTTCTCAAGAGGATCAATCTCATTGCTTGGAGAATTAACACATGGTCCATCCTTGTTATTGCAGAAGTTGTGCTGAGGAAGCTATACGGGTATTAAATGGAACTCAGCTGGGTGGACAAAGCATCCGTCTTTCCTGGGGTCGAAGTCCTGCAAACAAGCAGCAGGTAAGTAATGCCAAAATTATAATTTCGGTTTTTCGCACTTCCCAGTCAAATACCAATCTGAATCTTATGTTCCATCTGGTATGTGCAGCCTCAGGTTGATCCAAACCAATATGCTGGTTATTATGGGTATACAGCTGGATATGATGGTTATGGTTATGCTCCCCCTGCTCAGGATCCAAATCAGTATTATGCGGGCTATGCTGGATATGGAAATTACGCACAACCTCAACAGCAGCAGCAAGTTTTGCAGCATCCTCAGGTTTGATGAACCCGTTGAGCTTATTTATCAACTATAAAGCTACTTTATACCCACATCTCCATTTTGGAATGGAAATGAATGTGAAATGCTATTAGATAATATCTTTTTAGTTTTATGGCCAAATGGGTCCTTAAACTGATAATAGTTTCTTCATAAAAAATAACGATGTGTTTGAATACTCGTCTCACTTCCTTGCAGTGATATGCTGGTCAAAGGATTTGCTGAGTGCTTCCCGGCGTGATTTGTGTATTGATGTTATAAGCGGGACATGAGATTATCAGTTGGAATCCAGATGTGTATTTCACTATCTTTGGGTGTTGGGAACTTTTGTAGGCTATTTATTGAGGATACGATTTATGGTTCTGATCAACTGATTGTGTGCTGTTTTTTTTTTTCGTGTTGCCATTTTGGTACTTAGATATGAGATCTAGATATACTTGAAGGTCTCGGAGAAGTGTAGGCATGTAATTTTATACTTGTGTGCTTTTTGGCTATCTCAGCAATGCTTAACACTCTATTTTGCTCGTTGCTCAATGTTGGTTCACCTTTCAATAGCAATTTTTACTAATGTAGTGATTTCCGTGATAGTTTTATTTTTGATAAAATGGCTTATGTATTATTGGAGTCTTCAATATGTCTCCTGTTTAGTGTCATCTATTGATGCCAATTGTCAGCTGACGTAGTTAAGTCCTGCTACCAGTCATAATTGGACCTACGTTCTATCTAAATTTTAGCATTCAACAAACCCCAGATAACTGTAAATTCTTCTCTTCGTTGCTGCTCACTCTTCCATCTTCGGTAGTCTAGGTTTTCTATGTATTTTGTATGGTTGTTACTTGTTTGCTGCCGTGCCTCGTTTCCAGCACCAACAAGAAAATATTGCAAGTGCACTCAATATAATACATCTGGCGATATGCAATCTATACTCCAAAGTATCCCAGATAGTATAACGAGATTGTTAACGCCCCAAAATATGTCTACGAATTAAAACCATCAATTCGTTTGGGTAATTATGCATGCAAGCTGCCATGTTTTGGGATCACATGTTTAGGAAGATACAGTCCGAGAATTGCATAACTTTTGACAACAAGTGCTGGAGCAGAGAAATTAGCCAACTTCCAAATAGAACTCGTGGCACAGAAGACACTAATATTTAAGGAATGTGAAGAGACAAAAAACTGCTGATTTTTGCTTTTAAAGCACATCATTCCTACCTCTTTTCATTCTATAAACAAAGATCTAAACCAGATACAATGGTATACTGAATTCATTTCTCCAGCAGTGGCCAAGAACTTAAAATAATAATGTCAGAACACGCCTAGTTATAGTCAGTTAGTAAATGTACCCATAACAGAGACGGACACTATCAATTTGTTGTTCCTCCAAGGTATATCCCAGCAAGAATGGGCTCCTCAAGCAAATTCTTTCCCCTTAGATCTATCAAAGGGGAAACATCTACTACCTTATTCATTCTGGCTTCTTCAAGTTCAGGCAGTTATCTGTTGCTTGGTTAAACAACTCCTGCACCTGCTTTAGCTCCTTCTCTAAATCACCAAAATCAGCAAACTGAGTCTCAGAGTAAACAAAAAATTAATAATACAGAGAGGTAAATGGAAATTTGGACCTTAGCCTAGGCAGAACAACTTTCACTATCTCTCAGAAAGAAAACAAGGGAAAAACAAACTCTTACCTGCAGCTTCCAGTTGTTTTTGAAGTTCTTGGCCAACTGCATCGTTCTCAGCCTACATCACATACATACATAACCGAGTAAGAATTTGGGTATAGCTAAGCCCAAAATAGACAGATTAATCTTTATTTATCCTTCTTTATTCTTTTAGTTTAAATACTGTAAAGCTATAAGACATCGGAATTAGAGGATGTCAATATGTTAATTCCACCAATTATTCACAAAGAAGCATATACCTGGAGTTCTGCAATTCTTTTCAATTGGGCTTCTTCACCCCCATCTGATAAAGGAAGAGCAGCAACCAACGCATCAAACTGCCCAAAAAAGGAAAAGAAAAAGAAAAAGAGAAGATTGTTTTAATACAATGACATTGTAGCAAAGCATACACTTTAGGATCACAATGCAAATTCGCAATTGGTCTGAATTAGAGCCACACAACCCTCAAGGCTACTCTCAAGTCTCAAGTGTCAGCTGTGCAGCTTAAGTTTGATAGGATGCTAGATTAGACAACCTCTGGTTGTGAGGCCAAGAAGAAAACAAGGGAAATATAACTGTGAACTTGAACACCTTAGAACTAA
>JAJOOR010000401.1:0-36674 GCA_036250505.1 Solanum acaule
GGGGGGGGGGGGGGGGCGGATTTCACAATTGTGGTATTGCCATATATATAGGTGGTTATTTGGGTCATAATTCCTATTATTTATTTGAGGACGAATGTTCCTAAGGTAAAAAGGATATAATACCTCAGATGTTTATGATTTTTCTATGTCTCGTGATGAAGGCTAACGAGCCTAAACTTGAATATTTTATGGTAACGTCATTCGTGTTCAGAAACATCAATTTGAACTTGACAATAGCAAATATAGGACTATACCACACATGTGAAATGAGGGGAGTGGAAACAAACTATGCTTTTAGGGTGTTTTCAATGAGCTATTGATTCTGGGAAGATTAAGTCAGTAATATTGTAGTTTCAGTTTTGGTTAAGCTAATTTTGTTATTCATTCGCCTTACATGGTTGGTACGTTATTTAATGTTGTCGTCCCCATTGCATGGGGGCATTGCATTCATGCTTAATAGTTTTCAGGTAGATATGGATCTTCTTGGGTGTGGTGGAGTTCAACAGATGGTTGGTACACTCCATTATTTCTAGAGTTGTTGTGTTTGGAGTCTTCTTTTTCTCTATGTAGATGATGGGTAATAAGGGCCTGTATCGACTAGTTGGTAGCAGTTCATCATCATAGAGGCATGTCGATGTCTGTTGTCGAATTCGTAGTAAGTTACCGCCTTGTTGGTGATATTGTAAGTTGTGGTTTTTATATAGTAGCCAGGATGACCTTGCATCTTACTTTTATGGAAATTTTGCACAATTCCATTGTCTTAAGAGCTAATTACGTCATATCCTAACTCTCTTTTAAATTGCAAAAATCCCTTAAATTTGGTGGAATCCGGATACATCCCGATACATCGTATCCTGGTTTCGTATGCATCACTCAATGTTCTGATACATCGTGTCTCAGTTTTAGATACATCGCTCAATGTACCGATACATCACGTACATCATGGTACATTACGTACAATGATGTATATGACTGATATATCGCGTAAAGTGATGTGTTACATCCCGATATGTGAACGTGATGTATCTGACCGATACATCACATAAAGTGATGTATTACGTCCATGTACATCATGTTTAGTGATGTATCTGACTGATATATTGCGTAAAGTGAGTATCTGATCAATACATTCCCTAAAGTGATGTATCCGATAATAGGAGAGAATATGGATTTTTGTAGTTTTTTCAAATGGTAGGGAATTTTAGAGAATATGGTAAAATAAGTTGAGTATTTAGGTAAACTTTCCTACTTTTTTTACATTTGGAGTTTTTCATTGTGTTTCACTTTTGTTTGATTTGACCTGGACGACCTACTTGTCTTGTTTATTAATTTTTAGTTTGTTCACTCGATTAGTGAGGCATCTACATTAAGGTATGTTTTCGGTATCAATATGTCATATTAATTACAAGGATGTAGTTTCTACATTAAGGTATATTTTTATCCATGTTATGATATTGCATGGTTGGTAGTCGTGTGGGTCATGATGATCATCTGGTAGTTGATTGGGTCCTTGTTAGGGAGGTGTCTAGTTTTCTAAGTTGTTTCGCAGGTATGGTATAGTCCTCTATATAAAAAAGGTTATGTCGGAAATTTGGTAAGTTCCTATCTTTAGTCATATTTCGTATTGTTCATTCGTGAACCAATGTTCATAAATAGGGGACGATGTAATACCTCAGGTGTTTACCATATTTTATACCTCATGTCAAAGGCTTATGAGCCTAAACTTGAGTATTTTATGGTAACATCATTTGTGTTCGGAAACATCAGTTTTAAATTAATAAATATTACTAATACTATTTTTTTATCTTCCTCCTTAAATGTATTAATATATTTATGAATAATTCATTGGTTATGATATTTTGCGTATGCATTTATATTTATTAAAGTTTTATAAATTATTAATATTTTAGCAGAGATAGTGAGCCTAGTTATATCAAGATATTATTATTATATAAGTTAGGTTTTTCTTCAATATATTTTTTAGTAATTCTGATGTATTAAAAGAATTATGTATATTTTACCATAAACTTGTGCAATACCCAAGATTTGGGGCGTTACGATAACCTTATTTACCTTAATAGTTCCCAAGCAACGGATAAAAATATGAGTTGTATGAAGAATGTCCAAAATCCTATATTGAACTGTCACGACCCAGACCCTCGTGATTGACACCCACACTAACCCTCCGGTGGGAGAACCATTACTACAACCCAAACTAACAACTCAACCAAAATACTAAGGCATTTAAGTTACAGAAGTAAGTTAAATGCTAAGGAAAAGAAATAGGGAGTTCCCATAAACTCCAAACCAACAGTCTAACAACTAAATAAATGCGGAAAATATGCCTAGAACCTGAAATTCAACGTACCAAAACATCTAAAGTTACACCGTAAGTCTAAACAAGAAGGGATACAACCCCAAACTAAACATAAGACTAACTAAAGAACTAGTCTAAGTCCGAAATGTGGACATAGAAAGAAAGAGAACTCATGGAAGCCCAGAAGAACTGGCTCACCCTTGAATTCAAACGATCACTGATCTTCGAGGTCTATCAATAGCCGCCTGAAGATGCCCTGTACTCAACAAAGAAAGAGTTAGTGCAGTATCAGTACAAAACCACAATGTACTGGTAGGATCACGCGGCTATCTCACTATGTGCAACATACATAAGCCATTACAACAATATAATAACATGCATATACCGAATATATACAATATCAACAACATTCAAGAACAACAGAGCATTTCACAAGTCTCAATTATATAGTAATGTCAAGTCAATGGTCCTCTTATGGAACCCAAACCCAAACTGTTAGTATACTGGAACGTGGTACCTGATCCAATGATTATGCCGAAACGTGACAACCGATCCCATAATTATGCCGAAACATGGTAACTAATCCAACTTAGTGTGTCATAATGCAATACCCGATCCATTCAACAAGCCACAATCACAATCACAAGTATATTCTCATAATCATACAATCAAGTCGTGATTTCATGACACACAATTATTCAATCATCCCCATTTACGAATAATGTGATCAATAATGCAACATTCGCATACATACATGTATCATAATAAAGCAAGAAAAACATATATCACACAATCATGAAATCACAACCATCACCTACCTCGAACAAAGCTTGAATCCCTTAAGAAACTTGATCCTTCCCTTTCCGAATTCTTTCCGCTTGTTCTTCGTCTACAAACAATCAATACAATGCTAGGATTAATAAACAACACCTAATTACCCAGATTATATCAATAATATCAATCCTAGATCATACCCATGATCCTCATACCAAGATTAGGGCTTTTCCCACCATAATTTCCAGATCAAAACCATTCCCCATCGATAATTACCCATTATATTACGTTCTACGGATCGAAAAATGGATTCGGGAAGTTAGAACCTTACCTTTAGCCTTAAGAATGGTGAAAAACCGTCAAGAAAACACTTGGGTTTGTTCCTTATCTCTCAAGTTTGAAAATTGTAGAATAAAATGTTTTTGTGAATTATTTTCGACTTTAAGTCGTGGATGTCCCGCTACAGCGGCCCCACCCCGGCAGGAATATTCGCCTTAGTGGCTTGCACGGGACCAGTGAGTCGATTTAAGAATTCCAAACTCCCATTTCACAACACACCTTCATCCTATGACAGTTAGAAAATGCCCGTTCACGCTAAGATCAGTTCCGGGAGTTCTACTCGTTCGAATTCAATTCCATTAAGTTCCTTAACGTCGTAGCTATCTACTAATGTGATCAGATTCATAATAAGATCACTCAATTGTTACCAGATTTCCCTAGACTTTAATGACTCCATTTTTGTCCAAATCTGGACTAGGTTGGGAAATTCCAAGTTACTACGAAAAAGTTTTTTCGACCCAATTTTTTTCCCCGTTTCCTTTTCTATAACGACAGGAATAGGTCGTTACAATAGACACCAATTTACCCATCACTTGTCCCAGATTCAGAAACTTAGGAAAAATAGGCTAAAGAAGAATGAAGTAGTACCTGAAACGACAAACAATTGGGGATACTTGTCTCTCATGTCCTTCTCGGTTTCCCAAGTAGCTTCCTCACTTGGACAATGCTTCTATTGAACTTTCACAGACTTAATCTCCTTGGTCCTCAGCTTACGCACATCACGATCAAGAATGGCAATCGGTTCCTCCTCATATTGGAGGTCTTTGTCTAACACAATTGAGTCCCATTTAATGATGTAATCTCAATCACCATGATATCTCTTCAACATGGACACATAAAATACCGAATGAACTCCAGATAGATTAGGAGGTAAAGCCAATCTATAAGCCACTGGGCCTACACATTCAAGAACCTCAAAGGGACCAATGTATCACGGACTTAGCTTGCCCTTCTTGCAAAATCTTATCACCCTTTTTATGAGTGATACCTTAAGAAGAACATTCTCACCGGTCTAAAATGCCATATCTTTTACCTTGTGGCCTGCATACTTTTTATGTGTATTCTGGGCTGCTAAAAGCTTAGCTTGAATACTTCTTACCTTATCTTGAACATCCTTTACTAAATCAACTCCTCAAAGGTTTCACATCTCCAACCTTGAACCACCCTATGGGCGATCTACATCACCTCCCATAAAGTACCTCAAACGGTGCCATATCTATGCTGGTATAAGAGAACTCACACAAAGGTAAGAACTTATCCCCTGCCCTTAAAATCAATCACACATGCACTCAACATGTCTTCTAACACTTGAATAGTCCTTTTCGACTGTCCATCTGTCTGTGTATGGAAGGCTATACTAAAAGTAAGTTGTGTGCCCAATTCATCATGCAATTTCCTCCAAAACATGGATATGAATTGGGTACCACGGTCTGAGATAATTGAGAGAGGCACCCCATGCAACCTCACTATCTCTTTCACATAAACTTTAGCCAGTTGTTCAATATTATAATCTATTCTTACTGGAATAAAATGGGCTGACTTAGTCAATCTGTCAACCACTACCCAAATATAATCAAACTTCCCCAAAGTCTTATGAAGACCAACCACGAAGTCCATAGCTATCCTTTCCCACTTCCATTCCGGAATTGGCATTTCACTTGTTGACAATTTTGATACTTAGCCACAAAATCCACTATATCCTTCTTCATGATCGGCCACCAATAAATTCGCTTCAAATCTCGGTACATCTTAGTCACACCCGGATGAATGGAATGTCGCGAACCATGAGATTCTATCACCAATTTCTGAATCAAGTCATCTACTATAGGAACAAAGTTTCTTCCTTTAAAATTGAGCACACCCTACGCATCAAGAGTGGCCTCTTGTGCCTTACCAATCACAGTCTTCTTTCTAAGCTCCTCCAAATTCTCATCCTCAAAACTGTTTGGCCTTGATCTCCTCAATGAACATGGCCCTAACCTAAATGCTAGCTACCACCCCACCTCTTTCTGAGATGCCCAACTGCATGAACTTAGCCTCCAAGGTCTGGATTTCCTTTGCCAAGGGTCGCTTGGTGATGAGTCCACAAATTGGACTCATTTAAGGCAATATTTTGATAGAATTAGTGTCCTCAAATGCATAGTTTGTCTTAATATCTGATGAAAACCCTTAAGCTTAAGGTATTTGGAGTTTGAGGGAAAGCATGGACACTACTTAGCAAAAAGGAACAAAGGCAGCTGAATATAACGAAGAAATCAAGATCTGCGGATCGCCGAACCCATTTAGCGAATCGCTAAAAGATCTTAGTCTCGGCTTTTTCTCCAGTATGTTGAACTGTGAAGGAAAGGATCAAATCGGCGGTTAAAAGTAGCAGTTGGCGTGTCGCCGAGCAGTTCTGTGAAGCAGTACTATGTCGCCCAATGATCCAAAACACGACGATGCTGAAGGTTAACACAAGATGGCGATGAAGTATACCAAAGGGCAAATCCCTGAGTTGATCAGGTATTCTGACTAATGTCGCCGAGTGATCAGCTGCAGTATAGATTTTGAAAACTATAAATACTCGTTGAGAGTTGCAGCTTAGAATCAGATTTTTATGACTAGATTTTTAATATAGACTTTTTAGCTTTTATTTTTGAGTTGTAAGTTTGAGAGGGTTTTGAAGAACTTGAAGATTCAAAGGGTTTCATCTCCAATAATTTGGGGTTTGGTCTTTTGGATTCTTCACTCTTGACTTGTTTTTAGACTTAAATCTTCATACACATTTGAATGCAAACTCATTTTGGTATAAATTTCTATCTCTTTAGCATGTCTAGCTAAAACCCCAATTCTTGGGGTGTGATTTTGTGAATATGGGTTAGATTAGTTGTTGGGTCTTGCTTGTTGATGGTTTATTTGTTGTTTTGATGTGATTTCGTTTAGTAATTATGGTGGAACTTAATGAAATTGTAGTTGCAAATACGATTTCACCTTTGTGTTTTCGACCTAGTCAAGAGAGAGGACGTAAAACTAAGACTACTAAATTGATGGCCAGTAGGAGTGGGTCGACATGAGGTTCAACTCGAGAGAGTGAACCTTAGTCTCATTCCCACAAACTCAGCTCGAGAGAGTGAGTGGGCTAAAGCGGAGGCTGTTCTTCATGTGGCAAGTGGGTGTCCGAGAGCAACCCATTTGATTCGGGGTAAGTTGCTCGAGAGAGAATTTACCCCACTATAGTCTAGCCTAGTCACAAATATTCAACAGATTTATTGTCAAAAACATGTACCCAATAATTTAGTCTATCTTGTGTTCCTATCACATCCCAAGAATCTTATCTCCATATTAGTACCTTTCTTTATTTTCACTGTTTTTGCTGATTATTGCTTACTTGTTACAAACCCCCATTGTTAATTGACACTTTTGTGTCACCCCTTAGATTTAATATGTTTATATATGTTTTTAGCTATGACTAATTAGAACTTAATTTTATTATTCTATAAATTTTCAGGCCTACTCCCTTGGGATTCGACCCCAACCCTTGGTTGGATTATTATACTATTGTACGATCGTAGACACTTGCATTGGAAGTTGTGTCTTGATTACGCAAACATCAAAATAGCACCGCTGTCGGGGAGTGGTGTTACTTGAGAATTCCTAGTTAAATAAAATTTTTGTTCTTCTTAGTTGTAGCTCTACTTACTTAATTTGTAGTTTTGTTTCGCGTGCTTGTGCTAACAACAGGAAAGATGAACATGCATGAGGAAGAAATGAATGACAGTCAAACTGGTCATCGAGACGGTATAGACGATGTAAATAGTGTCTATAATTCGGATCAGTCAGGAGGAATGGGTGCAATTTGTATCCCTCAAACTCATGAGAATGCGATGTTTGAAGTCAGTAGCACAACTCTTCACCTTCTCCAAATGAGAGGACTTTATGGAGGGCTTGATCACAAAGATCCGCATGAGCACGTGAGAAGATTTACAGAGGTTTGCAGCCCTTTTTCATTCAAAGGTGTGTCACAAGAATCAATTCGGCTGCAATTGTTCCCATTATCTTTGAAAGGAGAAGCAAGCAAGTGGTTAACCGAGTTAAAAAAAAATTCCATCACATCATGGGAGGAGCTGGTCATAGTATTCAACACAAGATTCTTTCCTCCATAAAAAATGATGAAGCTTAGAGATGAAATCCAAGGGTTTAAACAAAGAAAAGGGGAACCAATCCATGAAGCATGGATGAGATTCAAAAAGCTCTTATTTAAATGCCCAACTCATGGGCTACCAACCGATTTGTTGCTCCAATATTTCTACTGGAGCCTTGATTTGGTTAATAAATGAGTGGTTGATCAGTTGGTACGAGGAGGATTAATGTTACAAACATTTGAGGTGGCTTCATTTCTTCTAGACGACATGACTAGAATAAATCAAGCATGGTATACAAAAGATGATCATGTTTCCCCATTCCACTAGACTAACACAAGAGCAATTGGATAAAGAGAAAGAGAGGGATGAAAACATCAAGAAGATGTTGACTCATATGGAAGTCCTACATGAGCATATGAAGGGAACATGTGGAGTGTTCAGAGTTGAGAAGGGTTCATCCCCAAGCTATTCAAAGCCTGGGGAGAATCAAGGTTGGAACTCCAGAAAATGTGAGGAGGGTTTCTACCCACGTTATTGGCAGTGAGGTGGAAATCAAGGTTGGAACCATTATAAAGAAGTTGAGCAAAGGAAGTGTCATTAAGATTTACCCGAGCAGAGTGATTATTGGAGACGGATGATGAAGATAGAGGGCTGGCCGTTGTCACTTGGAGTGGAAAAGAGGTAAAAGGTGATATGGTGAGAAATAAGGAAGTTCACTTACCAACTGCAAGCAATGATGTGGATGTAGAAGAAATAGTCATCCCACAAGACATCATAAAGGAACCATAAATTAATGTCGAGAAACACAAACCATGCCTAAACAACAAGCAGCCTTTACCGAAGATACCTCTTCTATTTCCGCAATTCCTCAAAAAGAAGAATAAGGATGAAAGGTTTAAGAAGTTTCTATCGATATTCAAAACCTTATCGATTAATGTCCCTATTGTTGAAGCATTATTAGAAATGCCGGGTTACACCAAATTCATGAAGGAGTTAGTCACAAGAAAGTAGAGCTTGGATTTTGAGATGATCGAAGTCTCTCACAGCTGTAGTGTTATTACGTCGAAGGAGTTAATCAGAAAGAAAGATGATCCAGGGGCATTCACCATCCCGTGCACCATAGGCATGCTTAAGTTCGCAAAATCCTTATGTGATCTGGGAGCAAGTATTAATCTAATGTCGTATGCTATTTATAAACAACTCGGGTTGGGTGAACCGCAAGCTACAACTATGAGACTCCTGATGGCTGACAGATCGATCAAACATCTAGTAGGGATACTTTATGACATTCTGTTTAAGGTTGACAAATTCATTTTTCCTGCCGATTTTGTCATACTCGACTGTGACATAGATGCCAAAATTCCTATAATCTTGGGAAGACCATTCTTGGCAAATGGGAAAGCGCTGGTGGATGTCGAGAGTGGGGAATTGAAATTTCAGGTCAACGATGATGAAGTCACCTTTGACGTGTGCAAATCAATGAAACACTCGAGTGACATTCATGTAATATCAACTAATGATGTGACTGACGAGGCTGTGGCTAGTGTGAGTTATTTGATGTGTAGTGAAGAAACTCTTGAAGTTGTGTGGGCTAACAATGAAGAATTCAAAGTTCAGGTTCATGATGAAGTGGTAGCCGCATTTTCAAGTAAAGGGGAATTCACAAAGACTCCAATGAAATTGAACATCGACTTGAAAAATTGAGAGAGTCCTCCTGCCAAACCATCTACCGAAGAACCACCAAGTCTCGAGCTTAAGGTATTACCATCGCATCTCCAATACGCTTTCTTAGGAGCAAATAACACCTTGCCGGTGATTATTGCGGCTGACTTACTTGACTAGCAAGTTAAATTGCTCCTTGAAGTTCTAAAAAAGTATATAAAAGCCATCAGTTGGATGATCGCTGATATAGTGGGGATTCCTCCAGGCATTTGCACACATAAAATTCAACTGGACAGTGATTGTAAACCGAGTGTTGAACATCAGCGAAGATTAAACCCACCATGCAAGAGTTGGTGAAAAAGGAGATAATAAAGTGGTTGGACGCAGGACTAATCTACCCAATTGTTGACAGCAAATGGGTCAGTCCGGTGCAGTGTGTACCGAAAAAAGGAGGAGTCACGGTTATCCCTAATGTAAAGGGAGAGCTTGTATCTTTACGACCGGTGACAGAATGGTGAGTTTGCATGGACTATCAGAAGTTAAACTTATGGACTGAAAGAGATCATTTCCCCATGCCCTTTATGGATCAAATGCTAGACCGACTATTCGAGAGAGGATGGTATTGTTTTTTGGATGGGTTCGGGCTATAACCAAATCTCCATTGCTCCGGAGGATCAAGAAAAAATGACCTTTACATGTCCATATGGTACTTTTGCCTTCAAATGAATGTCATTCGAATTATGTAATGCCCCGGCCTGATTTCAACGTTGCATGCTATCCATTTTTGCTGACATGGTGAAAGACTCAATGTAAGTATTTATGGACAAATTATCAGTCCTGGGTGACTCATTTGCAGAATGCTTAGATCACTTGGGACAAGTGCTTCAAAGATGCGTCGAGACCAATTTAGTCTTAAATTGGGAGAAGTGTCATTTAATGGTTAAGGAAGGAATTGTGCTTGGTCACAAAGTATCACAACAGGGGCTGGAAGTTGACAGAGCAAAAGTCAAAGTAATCAAGAAATTACCACCTCCAATTTTTGTAAAGGGATTTCAAAGTTTCCTAGGACATGCTGGATTTTATAGGAGGTTCAATAAAGACTTCTCAAAGATTGCACTTCCTCTATGCAAACTTTTGGAAAAAGAGGTAACATTCAACTTTGATGATGCTTGTATGGCAACTTTCAAATGCCTGAAAGATAAGTTAATTTCCACCCCAATCATCATTAGTCTTGATTGGTCAGAGCCATTTGAAGAATGTGTGATACAAGTGGCAATGCATTAGGTGTAGTGTTGGGTCAAAAATGAAACAAACTTTTTCATCCCATTTACTACGCAAGACAAACGCTAAACAGTGCTCAGCCTAACTACACAGTTACAGAGCAAGAGTTACTCGCTGTGGTCTATGCATTTGAGAAGTTTCGTGCGTACTTGCTAGGTACTAAGGGGATTATTCACACTGAACACGCTGCTTTGCGCTATCTAATGGCAAAGAAAGACGCAAAACCCAGATTGATCAGGTGGGTGCTTTTATTACAAGAATTCAATTTTGAGGTTAATGATAGAAGGGGTTGTGAAAATCAAGTGGTTGATCACTTGTCCAGATTGGAAGGCAGGGATAAAGACAAGCCAGAGATCGACATAAAGGATGTTTTTCCTGATAAGAAGATATTTATAGTGAACCTCACAGAACCCCCTTGGTATGCTGATTTTGCAAACTATTTGATGTGCGAATTAATACTGAATGAACTGAACTTTTACCAACAGAAGAAGTTCTTATTCGATATTAAGAAATATTTATGGGACGAGACATATTTGTTTAGACAGTGTGCTGACTACATCATCAGAAGATGTGTCCCAGAAGAGAAAGCTAAGGAGATCCTGCACGCTTGTCACGCTTCGCCGGTGGGAGGGCATCATGGTGGTGTTCGGACAGCAGCTAAGGTGCTACAAAGCGGGTATTACTGGCCGTCTCTTTACAAAGATGCGCACGAGTTTGTTAAGAGGTGCCCACAATGTCGAAAGCAAGGTGGTGTCTCCAAAAGGCACGAGTTGCCTCTAACACCCATTCTCGAAGTAGAGTTATTTGACATATAAGGAATCAATTTTATGGGCCCATTTGTTTGCTCATTTGGCAACAAATACATCTTGGTGGTTGTGTATTATGTGTCTAAATAGGTAGAAGCTATTGCTCTTTCAAATAATAAGGGCAAAAGTGTTGTTCAATTCTTGAAGCGATACATTTTTTCTAGATTTGGGACTCCACAAGCTATTATTAGCCCATACTTACCTGGAAAGCTCAAATCAAAATGGTCAGGACTATTTAGAGTGGGGTTAAGAACAAAGTTGCAACTCGCCGAAAGTCTTTTTTTAGCCTTGTCAATTCTCCTGGATCTCTGTGCATTATAGCTTTCAGCGAACTAACCCTAGATCACCGAATGATGTCGCGACATGCCGAAAGAGTTAGTGAAGCTTGTCAAATATTCCTCTAACTTCTCTTCGAGATTTTGCAGATATGACTAAATCTAAAGCTGTTGAAAGAATAACGCTAGCTCAAGAGAAGTCCAAAGGGATTGCGATAAAGGAGGATGCAATTACGTCAAAATGAAAATCATTGAAACTACCCACAACTACTGAGAAAGGCAAGGGCAAGAGATCCTCTTATGCCAGGAAAACCATTAGCCTAGAGGCCTAGACCATAATATTCCTTCATGGGCCAGGGGATTTTGTAGAGCGGTGCATGTATTCTTGGCAGACTCACACTAAACAGACCTTGGTTAATCTGACACTGCTGTTCCCCCTGAGGTGACCTCGGGCACTGATGCCCAGGCTCAGGATGAGGCATCGAACACTGATGCCCAGACAGATGGAGTGACTGTGTAAACATGATCTTTCTTTACCTCTCTCTCCGTCTTTCTTTATTTTACATTTCAGATTCTGTGTTACTTGCATTTGAGGACAAACGGTTTTTTTATTTGTGGTGGGGTGAGGCCCACCATTTGTGTGTGATATTGATGTTCATGTTTTGTTAGTATTTAGGCTGTTCTGTTTGTGTTTGATATACTATTTCTGTGGATGTTTGAGCTTACAACTCCTTTTATTTTAAATTGCAAAACAAGTTTGACCCTTCTGACAAATTGTTGCACCTTCTTGTGTGTTGAATGTGGCTGTTCTTTTGCAAAATTTAAGTCTCGATTTTGATCAATACCAATAACTTGAATAGTGCTCTCAATCGAAAAAACATGAATGTACGGCTACAATGAGGCCAAATGAAGTTGCATAGACAATATATGATCTCTTTGCATCTCGTTATGACTAACCTAGTATCAAATTGAGTATCTTGTGATGATCATTGCACACTAGAGAAAGTGTGGAGTCTTGTTTGACTGTAGTGTCAATTCCTAGTGTGATGAGCTTACTTTAAACCATGCATGATAGATCCTAGAATTTGACCCGTTGGTCCGATCGACTAAGTAAGGCTATCTCTTGATATGATCTTAGGTAACTTCAAAGAGTGTGAGCCAATTTGATAAATACCTCTTTTATGACCAACCTTGTGAGTGTGTGAACCTCTCTTGAACGCCCCTTGAACCTTACCTTTCTTTGGAAGAAACTTGATGAAATCATAACCTTTCCTTATCCATTACCCATAATCCTCATGAAGTTGTGGTTAATTTGAATGGCCAACTTAGGCCAAAAGCCTAAGTTGGGGCTGCGGTGAAAAGAAAAGGTAAATCAAGAAGTGCAAGAAAGTGCTTCTTACCCATGATTTTTTTTTAAAAAATGGAACCCCGCCATACAAAAAAAAAAATGAAGAAAGAAAGAAAAAGAAAAAGAATGAAGAAGAAGTGAAAATAAAGTTGTGAAAACACTAAGAAAATGGGGTCTCCAAAAATTCATGGGAAGTGAATAACGTGATGACTTATGAGCACTAAAGAGAATGATGAAAGAAGAGGAAATGAAGTATTGTGAGTACCACATTTCATGTGGATGAAAGTCACTGAGCCTAAATGACCATTCCTTTGCACTCAGCTCCATTACAAGCTTTGAAAAGACCTTTTTGATCTTGAGTGAGCTAAAACAAATATTGATCAGAAAATACTGGCAAACTTATGGGTGAAAGCATGCATTATGTTCTTCCTTGTGAGAGTGAGCGTTGCATTTGATTCCGGAATCCTAAATTGCAAACAATTGTATGTGAATATGGAATCATTCTTTGTGTGAGGGCATTTGCACACTTTGGTTGAGCTTGAACTTTCATTTGAAGCAAGTATTGTGAGCATCAGATTCTTTGATATTGGTGAATCACAACTTGAATCTTTGGGTACATATTTTATCGTTGCATAAGTAAATTGAGTCTTGTTGTGTGCATTCATGATTGAGACTTGTATAGCACTGTTCGAGACACCCTTTTTGAACGGCTGAACTTGAGCTTGCTTGAGGACAAGTAAAAGTTTAAGTTGGGGGTGTTGATGAGTCCACAAATTGGACTCATTTAGGGCTATATTTTGATAGAATTAGTGTTCTCAAATGCATAATTTGTCTCAATATTTGATGAAAACCCTTAAGTTTCAGGTATTTGGAGTTTGAGGAAAAAAATCGACACTACTTAGTAAAAAGGAACAAAGTCAGCTGAAAAGAACGAAGAAATGAAGATTTGTGGATTGCCGAACCCATTCGGCGAATCACCAAAAGATCTTAGTCTCGCCTTTTGCTCCAGTATGCAGTGCCCTAAAGGAAATGATCAAATCGGTGGTGAAAAGGAGTAGTCGGCGTGTCGCCGAGCAGTTCCGCGAAGCAGTACTATGACGACCAATGATCCAAAGCACGACGATGATGAATGCTAATGCAAGATAGCGATGAACTACACCGAAGGGCGAATCGCCGAGTTGATCGGCGA
Source organism: Solanum acaule (assembly GCA_036250505.1). Classification (NCBI taxonomy): domain Eukaryota; kingdom Viridiplantae; phylum Streptophyta; class Magnoliopsida; order Solanales; family Solanaceae; genus Solanum; species Solanum acaule. The sequence goes on from JAJOOR010000401.1 coordinate 14,113, forward strand.
TTCCGACTAATGTCGCCGAGTGATCCGCTGCAGCACAGATTTTTGAAAACTATAAATACTAGTTGAGAGTTGCAGCTTAGTATCAGATTGTTATGACTAGATTTTTAATATACACTTTTTAGCTTTTATTTTTGAGTTCTAAGTTTGGAGAGGGTTTTGAAGAACTTGAAGATTCAAAGGGTTTCATCTCCAAGAATTTGGGCTTGGGTCTTTTGGATTCTTCACTCTTGACTTGTTTTGAAACTTAAATCTTCATACCCATTTGAATGCAAACTCATTTGGGTATAAATTTCTATCTCTTTAGCATGTCTAGCTAAAACCCCAATTCTTGGGGTGTGATTTTGTGAATATGTGTTAGATTAGTTGTTGGGTCTTGCTTTTTGATGGTTTATTTTATGTTTTGATGTGATTTTGCTTAGTAGTTGTGGTGGAAATTAATGAAATTATAGTTGCAAATACGATTTCACCTTTTTGTTTTCGACCTGCTCAAGAGAGAGGACGTAAAACTAAGACTACTAAATTGATGGCCGATGGGAGTAGGTCGCATTGAGGTTCAGCTCGAGAAAGTGAACCCTAGTCTCATTCCCACACACTCAGCTCGAGAGAGTGAGTGGTCTAAGGCGGAGGCTGTTCTTCATGGGGCAAGTGGGTGTCCGAGAGGAACCCATTTGATTTGGGGTAGGTTGCTCGATAGAGTATTTACCCCCACTATAGTCTAGCATAGTCACAAATATTCAACAGATTTATTGTCAAAAGCATGTACCCAATAATTTAGTCTATCCCGTATTCCTATCACATCCCAAGAATCCCGTCTCCATATTAGTACGTTTCTTTATTTTTACTATTTTTGCTGATTATTTCTTACTTGTTACATACCGCTATTGTTAATTGACACTTTTGTGTCACCCCTTAGATTTAATATGTTTATATTTTTTTTTTCTATGACTAATTAGAACTTAATTTTATATTTCGATTAATTTTCAGGCCCACTCCGTTGGGACTCGACCCTAACCCTTGGTTGGGTTATTATACTATTGTACAATCGTACACACTTGCATTGGAAGTTGTGTTTTGATTAAGCAAACATCCCTTGGATACACTCAAGCAAGCTAAACTACCCATACTCACCGCTTTTCGACTCAAAGCGTCTGCCACCACATTAGCCTTTCCCGGATGGTATTGAATGGTGACATCGTAATCCTTGAGTAACTCCATCCACCTTCTCTGTCTCAGATTGAGATCCTTTTGAGTAAACACATGCTACAAACTACGATGATCAGTAAATACCTCACACTTAACACCATACAGATAATGTCTCCAGATCTTAAGAGGAAACACTACCGCTGCCAACTCCAAATAATGTGTTGGATAATTCCTCTCATACACCTTCAATTGACGCGATGCAGAAGCTATAACATTCTTATCCTGCATCAACACAACACACAAACCAGAATGTGAAGCATCACAATAAACAATGAAATCCTTACCTTCAATTGGTAATGCTAGAATAGGTGCGGTGGTCAAGTGAGTCTTGAGCTTTTGGAAGCTCTCCTCACATTTTTCAGTCCATTCAAATTGTATCTCCTTTTTGGTCAAATTTGTCAAGTGAGTGGCAATAGAAGCAAAGTTCTTCACAAATCGATGATAGTAGCCTGCGAGCCCCACAAAACTCCTACCTTCCGTTACATAGCTAGGACAAACCAAATTCTTAACTGCCTCAATATTTTGAGGATCTACCATTACCCCTTCTTTTGAAACTACATGCCCTAAAAATGCAACCGAAGTCAACCAAAATTCACACTTAGAGAATTTCGCATATAACTTTTGTTTCCCAAGAACACCCAGAATAATACGAAGATGGTTGGCATGCTCTTCCTCGATTTTTGAATAGACCAAAATGTAATCGATGAAGATTATAACAAACGAACAAGAAAGGGTTTGAAAACACAATTCATTAAACTCATAGCTGGAGGCGCATTAGTCAATCCAAAAGACATAACTAGAAACTTGTAGTGCCAATAATGAGTTCTAAACGCCGTCTTGGGCACATCTTTAGGCCTAATCTTTAACTGATGGTAACCAGAACTTAGATCAATCTTATAGAAAACTGATGTACCTTGCAATAGGTTAAAAAAATCATCTATTCTAGGCAATGGGTACTTGTTTCCAATGGTGGCCCTATTTTATTGCTGGTTATCTATACATATCTTCATACTACCATCTTTTTTCTTAACAAACAAAACTGGGGCACCCCATGGGGAAGCACTAGGACGAATAAATCCTTTATCAAGGAGCTCTTGGATTTGAACCTTAAGCTCTCTTAATTCCACCGGAGCCAAGTGATATGGAGGGATAGAAATGGGATGAGTACCAGGTTCCAAATCAATGCAAAAATATATATCTCTATCCGGAGGCATACCAAAGAAATCAGTAGGAAACACTTCTCTAAATTCTGACACCACAGGAATTGACTCAATAGATGGAGACTCAACCTCAACATCTCTAATATAAGCCAAATACGCCAAACAATCCTGCCCTACCAGTTTATTAGTCCGAATGGAGGATATGATCTTAGCTTGCTTAGGCTTGTACACCCCTTCCCACTCTAATTTTTCCCTTCCCAGAATTTTTAGAGTCACAGACTTAGTATTACAATTAAGCACAACATAATAGGGGGACAACCAAGTCATGTCTAAGATTATGTCACAGTCAGTCATATCCAAAATCAACAAATCACCTCAAGTCCGAAAACCCATAAACAAAATAGGACAAGCACGATAGACATGGGTGACTATGACAGACTCACCAACTGGGGTAGAAACATGGATGGGCATCAAGTATATCACAAATCATATCAAACTCTGACGAAAATCATATGGATACATAAGAAAAAGTAGAACTGGATCAAATAACACATTAGCCATCTGATCACATACAAGCATAGTACCTGTGATCACTGCGTCAGATGCCTCTGCCTTACTCTTGCCCGAAATGGCATAACACTGAGCCCTATCATCTTGACGAGCGACTTCCCTTCCTGGATGCACTGTACCTCTGCCTGCCTTACCATTTCCCCTACCTTTGCAGCCTCGCTGATTTCCTCCTCGTCCACTTTGTGGACGTCCGCAACCATTATTACCATTTCCCGTGGGTACCACTGCTCTAGATTGCTATTGCGAATAATCCAACATGCGCGGGTGGGGACAATCTCTCATCATATCCCCAGGTTCTCCACAGTTGTAGCTTGTACAATCAATGGCCTGTTGCCCACCGAAGGTACGACTCCCTTCCTATCCTAAATCAAATTATGAGACGGAGTTCCTGAGTAATTACCTGTAGAGGGGGCATAGCGGACTGAATTCGCGGGGCTGCAAGTGTTGGTTTCCCTGAACCTCTGGAGTAAGATCCCTGAAAGTTTGCTAAATTTTTGGATTTCTTAGCCAATGCCTTGGCCTGACCGTCTCGCCTCACCCCATCCACTTTCTTCACAAAATTTGTTACCTCATTGAAGCTTTTCCCCACAGAGGTCATATGAACAGATAATACATGCAACTCAGAATTTAGTCCCTTAATAAATAAGCAGATCCTCTCTTCGTCAGTAGTCACCAATTGTGTAGCATATCTAGACAAGACATGGAACTTGGCCACATAAACAGCCACAGACATACCACCTTGCCCCAAAGCCATGAACTCATCCTTTTTACGATCTCTCAAAGTCAGAGGCACATACTTCTCCAAGAGTAGAGCATGAAACCTGGTCCAAGTGAGTGGAGGTAAAACTAAAGATTGACATTCCACATAAGCTCTCCAGTACTTCTTAGCCTTACCCTGAAGTTAAAAGGTCACAAACTCCACGCCATGTTGATGGAAAATTCCCAACTTATGAAGCCTCTCATAACAATCGAGGATGAACTCATACGCATCCTCACTCTCAAAACCATGGAACACATGTGGTTTCAACTTCAAGAACTAAGTCAACATCTCATGCTCATTACCAGTCATAACAGGACCCAACAAAGGATGAAAGAAAACATCATTACCTCCAGTATCCACCCCCCTTGGGCACATTGACAACAACAGGGGGATTGGCAGGAGCTTGAGTTGCTTGAACAGAGGGAAGCACTCCAGGACCAACCAATCCTTTCAAGAACGACATAATATGTTGAGCTACACTGGGTCCAAATGAGGAATACATGTAGTCTCAGCCTGCACCTCTTCCTCTTGCCCAACATTCCCATAATTCTGAACTTTCACATTCTCCTCTACCTGTTCATGATGTGTAGAAGGGTCCTCATTTCTGGGATCATCTCCAATCGGTGCTCCATCCCTAGTAGGTGTTGCCCTTCCTCAGCCTCTACCCCTAGCTCTTCCTCTACCCCTGCCTCAACCGTGACCTCTCATTGCAGATTCCTCAGCTTTAGCATTGATAGGAGCTACGAGCCTGGTGTCGTTGAACCTAGTATTAACCATCTATGGACATAAGAGTGAAATAGGTTAGATACCAATTTGAATTGCCAGATACCAATTGGAATCAAGTTATAGCATGAAAGGAGAGAAGAGAAAGCATAGAGATTTCCTAAAGTTCTATAGCCTCTCGAAGAAAAGTACAGACGTCTCTGTACCGTTCCATAAGACTCTACTAGACTCATTTTAGTACATCGAGATCAACAAACCTAGGCTCTGATACCAACTTTGTGACAGCCCTGACCATCGTGATTGGTTATGAGTCCACAAATTGGACTAATTTAGGCTATATTTTGATAGAATTAGTGTTTTCAAATGCATATTTTGTCTCAATATGTGATGAAAAACCTTAAGTTTCAGGTATTTGGAGTTTGAGGCAAAGCATGGACATTACTTGACAAAAAGGAACAAGGTAGCTGAAAAAAGCAAAGAAATGAAGGTCTGAGGATCACCGAGCCCAGTTGGCGAGTTGTCGATATGCCTGGAGATCGCCTTTTGTTCCAGTATGTTGAGGCATAAAGGAAAAGATCAAGTTGTCAATGAAATGGAGAAGTCAGCGCGTCGTCGAGCAATTTTGCGCAGCAGTATCCTCTCGCCCAAAGTAACAAAGTCAGAAGTGTTGAAGGCTAAAGAGAAAAGGCGATAGACTTGACTGAAGGGCGGATCGCTGTGTGGATCAGCGATCCTGACTAACTGTACCGAGTGGATCCATCGCAGCATATATTCTAAATTCTATAAATACTAGTTCAGTTTTTATTCTTGTAGGCAATATTAGACGGATATTAGACATTTTTTTTTACATTTTCCAGCTATTAGCCCTAAATTTTGGGAGACATTGTTCTTGAAGGGTTTCAACTCCAAGAAATTGGGTGTAGGTCTTCAAGATTCTTCAACCTTGACTTGTTAAAAGACTTAATTCTCCATACCCATTGGATGGTAATACCTTTTGGTATCGATTTCTATCTCTTTAGCATGTCTAGCTAAATCCCCAATTCTTGGTTTGATTATGTGAATATGGGTTAAATTTACTGTTGGGTATTGCTTATTGTTAGTCTATTTGTTGTTTATTTGTGATTTCGTTTAGTAGTTGTGTTTAAATATAGCGAAGTTGTAGTTAAAAATACGACTTCATCTTCAAGTTTTTGGCCTGCTCGAGAGAGAGGTTCAAAAACTAAGACTACTAAATCGATGGCCGGTGGTATTGGGTCGACATGAGGTTCAACTCGAGAGAGTAAACCCTAGTCCCTCTCACACACATTCAGATCGAAAGAGTGAATGGACTAAAGTGGAGGCTGTGCTTAAAGTGGCAACTCAGTGTTCGAGAGAAACTGAGTTAATTCAGGGTAAGTTGCTCGAGAGAGAATTTACCCCACTAAAGTCTAGCCTACTTACAAATATTCAATTATTTTCTATCAATAGCATTTACCCAATCGTCTAGTTTATCCCATATTCCTATCACATCCCAAGAATCCCAGTCTCCTAATTCATATTCTCTTATTTGCACTATTTTTAGTTAGTACTTGCTACAACCCTCCCATTTGATAATCGACACTTGTGTCAAAACCCTTTAATTTATAATGTTTCTATTTGTTAATGTTTATTAGCTATGGATGACTAAAGAAATTTGTGTTTCACCATTAATTCTCAGAACTGCTCCCTTAGGACTCGACCCCAACCTTTGGTTGGATTATTGTACTATTGCACGATAGTAGACACTCAAATAGGAAGTTGTTTCTTGATTACACAAATATCAAAATGGCGCCACTGCCGGGGAGTGGTGTTACGTGAAATTTTTTGGTTTAGATGAATTTTGTTTTTGTTAGTCCTAGTTTACTCACTTTATTTTTAGTTTTGTTTTATTTATGTTGATGTTGTAAGCAATAAATTTAAAATGGCTAAGATGGATGAAGAAGGTGAGGGGGACTTCACGTTAGCCGCACTGGCTACTCAGCTGAGCGATTTGGCTACCAAAATATCAGAGGTGGAAGTCAAGCGCAAAAGCCAAGGGAGGTACATACCTCCTCATGAGCGGGAAAAGCCTAGAGGCAGAGGGAACAGTCGTGTTGAAGAAAAACTACAAATCATTCTCTAGAAGATCACTTAATAAGATCGAATATTGGAATATATGAAGAAGAATATTGAAGTGTTGAATCTGATGATTGGCTCTCACTCTAGATCTATCCAGTTGATCAGGACACTCTTGAGGCATGTAGTGCCTCATCTCCACTAAGACGAACAATTGGGGTTACCTGGTACCACTAGGACAAACCCTAATAATGGAGTTTGAAGGGTGACTTGCGTCGTGCCACGATATTAACTAAGGCGTTGTTTGGGAGGCAACCCAAAACCCCTTAACTGCTTCATTTTTACTTTTATAAATAATGCAGTGTTAGTTGTGCGAGTTTAAAAGCGGGAAGTGTTTAGAAAATGCAAATTGGCGAGAAAAATGGTCAGTCAGCGCAACGCCGAAGAAGTTGCCGTGCCCGACTTGACCCGCCATTTGGCTCGACATAAGTTTAACTTGGAGCCTGTAAAACTGGGCGAGCTTGAGAATCAGATCAGCGAGTCGCCAACCAGTTCGGTGATAACGATCCAGACCACCATCTTGACCGCTAAGAAATTAAACATCTTCTAGGAATCGATGGCATAAGTAACAACTCGGTGAATCACCGAGCTGATTGGCGAGTGCGACTAATGTCGCCGAATGGATCTGAGCTGAACGGTTTATATAGGCCAAAAGCCTTAGAATTTGAAATTCTTCACTTTCCCTTGCTTTTAAACGTCACAAAATCACATCAAGGTAGTATTTTCCTTATTTTCACATTTTACTAGTATTTTGGTTGGTTGATTTGTGCTTGGAGTTGGATTTCTTTGCTGCCTAGCTTTTCTATAGTGTTTTAATTGGTATAAAAGGTTAGTTTTCCGAAACCCCGAGTTTGTTTTATTGAAGTTTGTACTCATTTGATTTGATTGTATCTTAGGGATGTGTGTTGGGCCTCTTTGATAGGAATAGAATGATTGATTGCCAATTTTAATTTGAAAATCGCGTCTGTATTGTTTTGATTGTCAAAATGCCCGTATGTTTTTGCCTTGGAATGAATGAAACTTGATTGGGTGATGCTTGAATGTTGTTTAGATTGATTGGGTGAAGTCTGAGTAACCTATGCATGTGCTAAATGATGAAAATTGCTGAATGATAGAGCGGGTGACACCACTTTTTAGAGAAAATATCATCAAATGGCCAATTTTTGCAAAACCGGGAAAAATGTGAGTATCCCGGGGTGATGGGTAGTACGAGTCTTTATTAAATTCCATGAGTGCCTGCTTTGATTTTATTTTCGGGGTTTGCGGGGTTGAATTCGAGAAGATGGGTTTAAAATAGGCATGTTAGGTCGATTGGTGAACTAGGTCGAGCTCGCCGAAGGACTCGGCGGTTCGCCTAATGTCCCCATCTCGTCGATAATTTGGTGTTTTTATTATCGGCGGATAATCACTTGTTCGCCAAAAGTATTTGACGATTCGCTGATCAGGTGTTCCCATCGCCGATTTTCCAAAATTTTCAAGCTAAACCCTTTAGCGAGCGCGATCTAGCTCGCCAAAGAGGTTCGGTGATTCGCTGACTGGATCGACGAGTCCTTTTGTAATAAGGATTTTTGTGATTGTGTTTGATTTTCTTGTAATATCTCTCAACATTTTGCAGATATGGTATGCACAAATCTAAACGAGCCACCCCATAAAAAAACAAAAGGCATAACGATAAATGAAGGAGGATCAAATGCTCCACAGAAACGAAAGCAAGATCTCCCACCGGGAGACAAAGGCAAGAGGAAAAAACACATAGCTAGGAAAGGGATAGCTATTGAACCTCAAGTTGATTTTCCTAAACCGGAAGACGAGGAGCTCTTGATTCCTCGAAGGAGAAGACACCAGTCTAAATCTCAGCCTACTCCCACCGGAGCTCCCTCAGCTGCTACCCAACATATTACTAAATCAGTTCCAACTCAGGCACCCTCAGTGACTCCTGCACTGCCTATTGCTCCTCTAACTAGATTGTTGAACATACTAAAAGATGAAGGAGTCTGGACTATCATAGAGGAGAAACTGGTATCTACGGAGGGTCTGGAAGACAAATATCCAGATGTTTTGGACACCCTTCGCTACCATGAGTTTGAGCAATTCACACGGCCCCGAGACCCTTACCTTCCTTCATGGGTTAGGGAGTTTTACACAGCTTATGGGGAGTTGCTGCCTCAGAATAAGAAGAAGGCAAGTGAGTTTCGACCGGTGAAGTCGGTCATAATCAAAGGTAAGGAGGTGGAGTGTCACAACAAGCATATGAATGTTGTATTAGGAAGACCACTGTACTCTGTACTTCTTTACGAGGGGTTTCCTATTGTTTCGTACCTGGATTATTTGAAGGGTTGGTTAGCTCCGCTAATTTCTGACACCACCCTGAGGTGGATCGATGCAGGAGCTCCCATTGAGAAGAGGGACATGAACATCGCTTCTAGGTTTTGGTTTGGCTTCATCAGCAACACCATAATGTCATCCTAGAACGAGTCTATTCTGTGCAATCCTAAAGTGGCTTGCCTCGGGTCTATCATGGCTAGGAGGACTATCAAACTAGGACTGTTGATTTCGCAGGAGATGGCAATGAGAGCCAAACATAGACTTACCTATCTGTCATTCCCAGTTTTGATCACTGTGTTATGCCGGCGTGCTGGAGTACCCTAGGATCCTATGAATGCTATAGAGGTCATCCCTTCATCCTCCACGGACATCTGACGTATTGAGGCCGAGTTCACATAAGAGGAGGTTGATAGGAGGAGATCAGCTTCGGCAGACACTACTCCTGAGGTTGATGTTGACTGGTAGCCAGCAGGGCTATCTGTGCTACTCCAGCCTCTGAGCCTTCAAGTACATCTGCACCTTCCTCTTCTTCACAGGTACCAGGTGCTTCTTCCTCCTCCTCCCAGCTAGTGAAGATTACTCAGGAAATGATCCTGAAGATAGGGCACTTGGCCCAGTCAGTGGATGTGCGGGCTACCCGACTGGAGAGGTCTATTCCGGAGATGATCGACAGGGCCATACTAGAAGAACTTACCCCCTTCCAAACTTCAAGTGATGCCTTGACAGTGAGAGTCATTGCTTGTGAGAGCAGACAGGGGGAGGCCTCTGAGGTGACGGCTTTAAAAGTCAAGGTTTCGAGTTTGAGGAAGGACGTAGACTATCTTAAGTCTACTAACTTCATTTCACTACTAAAGGCTGCTGTTGACAGGGATGCTCCTGAGACCTCGGGGATTCCTCCAACTACCATCGAAGATGTGCAGATGGATGGCACAGCGGAGGAAGATTCGGATGCAGAGACTGACGATGAGCTGATAGTAGTGCACGAGGAGGAAATGCATTAGAGCCGCGATGAGAGCATATTCATAGATTTGCCAGATCTTGTGGGATTGATTGTGCAGCCAGTGATCCAGCCATCACTGAGACGTCCACAATAGCTCCTAGTGGATCTGGCACTTCTATTCCTCCTGAGGTGAGTCCAGGTACTGAGACCCGATACTAGACAGATGCTCCGGGCACTGATGCCTTGATTCAGACAGAGATCCTGACAAAAGAAGCGACTGCATAGACAAGACCTTTCTTTACCTCCCTCTCTATCTTACATATTTTTATTTTTGGATACTTTTATTCGCATTTGAGGATACATACTTTTATTTGTGGTGGGGTGAGGCCCACTTTACCTTTGTGCATATTTATTTCATTTTGACTATATTTTGGGTTGTGATCAATTATTGTGTTTATACATTGCATTTTGTGGATGTTTGAGCTTATGGCTCCATGTTTTAAATTGCTGATGAGCTTATTGCTTCATGTTTTGCTGACCCTTCAAAAAAAAATTTGCCACCTCTTGTGTGTTGAATGTGGTTGTTCTTTTGCAAAATTTGAGTCTCAGTTCCGATCAATATCGATGACTCGAATAGTGATCTTAATCGAACGAACATGGATGTACGGCTACAACGAGGCCAAATGAAGTTGCATAGAAAATATGTATGCAAACTCTTTGCATCTCGTTGTGACTTGCCTGTTATCGAATCGAGTCTCTTGTGATGACCGTTGCACAGTAGCGAAAGTGTGGAGTCTTGTTTGACTGTAGTGTCAATGCCTAGTGTGATGAGCTTACCGTGAATTGTGCATGATGAATCCTAGAATTTGCCCTGTTGGTCAAATTGACTGAAGTGATGTGAACTCTTGAAATGACCTTAGGCATCTTTAAAGAGTGTGAACCAATTCGACATATACCTCTTTTGTGTCCTACCTCGTGAGTGTGTGAACCTCTTTTGAACACCCTGTGAGCCTTACTCTTCTTAGAAAAAAAACTTGATGAAAACATGACCTCCTTTTAATCCATTACCCATAATCCTCATGAAGTGGTAGTTAGTTTGAATAGTCAACTTAGGGAAGGTAAGTCAAGAAGTGCAAGGAAGTCCCTTCCACCTATGATTTTGAGAAAAAATGGAACCCCTCCATAAAAAAAAAGTGAAATAAATTTGTGAAAATACAAAAAAAATTGGGGTTCCCAACTATCCATGGGAAATGAATAATGGGACTACTTTCGAGCACAAATGATAATGATGAAGAAAAGGAAAGGAAGTGTTGTTCACAGCACATTTCATGAGGACTATAGTCCTTGAACCTAAATGACCATACCTTTTGCACTCAGCCCCGTTACAAGCCTTAAAAAGACCTTTGTAATCTCGAGTGAGCTGAAGCAAGTGTTGATTGGAAAATACAGGAAAACCTATGGGTGAAATCATGCATTGTATTCATATTTATGAGTGTGAGCGTTGCATTTTATTTCGAAGCTTTAAATTACAAACCTTTGTGTGTGAAATTGGAATCATTCCTTGTGTGAGGGCATTTGAACACTTTGGTTGAGCTTGAACCTGCATTTGAAGCAAGTATTGTGAGCATGAGATTCTTTGATATTGGTCAGTCACAACTTGAATCTTTGAGTGCACATTTGATCTTTGTATAAGTAACTTGAGTCTTGCTGTGTGCATTCATGATTGAGTCTTGTGTAGCACTATTCGAGACCTCATTTTTGAACGGCTGAGCTTGAGTTTGCTTGAGGACAAGCAAAAGTTTAAGTTGGGGGTGTTGATGAGTCCACAAATTATACTCATTTAGGGCTATATTTTGATAGAATTAGTGTCCTAAAATGCATATTTTGTCTCAATATCTGATGAAATGCCTTAAGTTTCAGGTATTTGGAGTTTGAGGCAAAGCATGGACACTACTTGGCAAAAAGGAACAAGAAAAGCTGAAAAGACCAAAGAAATGAAGGTCTGAGGATCGCCGAGCCCAATTGGCGAGTCGCCGATGGGCCTGGAGATCGCCTTTTGTTCCAGTATGCTGAGCCCTGAAGGAAAAGATCGAGTTGGTAATGAAGTGGAGCAGTTGGCGCGTCGCGGAGCAATTCCGTGCAGTAGTATCCTATCGCCCAAAGTAACAAAGTCAGAAGTGCTGAAGGCCAAAGAGAAAAGGCGATAGACTTGACTGAAGGGTGGATCATCGAGTGGATCGGCAATTCTGACTAACTGCGCCGAGTGGATCCTTCGCAACATATTTTCTGAAATCTATAAATACTAGTTCAGTTTTTATTCTTGTAGGCAATATTAGATGGATATTAGACATTTTTTACATTTTCCAACTTTTAGCCCTAAGTTTAGAAAGACATTGTTCTTGAAGGGTTTCAACTCCAAGAAATTGGGTGTAGGTCTTCAAGATTCTTCAACCTTGACTTGTTTAAAGACTTAATTTCTCCATATCCATTGGATGGTAACACCTTTTGGTATCGATTTCAATCTCTTTAGCATGTCTAGCTAAAACCCCAATTCTTGGGGTGTGATTATGTGAATATGGGTTAAATTTACTATTGGGTATTGCTTATTGTTAGTCTATATGTGATTTCGTTTAGTAGTTGTGTTTGAACTTAGTGAAGTTGTAGTTGCAAATACGACTTCATCTTCTCGTTTTTGGCCTGCTCGAGAGAGAGGTTCGAAAACCAAGACTACTAAATTGATGGTCGGTGGTATTGGGTCGACATGAGGTTCAGCTCGAGAGAGTGAACCCTAGTCCCTCTCACACACATTTAGCTTGAGAGAGTGAATGGGCTAAGACGGAGGTTGTGCTTAAAGTGGCAACTCGCTGTTCGAGAGAAACTGAGTTGATTCGGGGTAAGTTGCTCGAGAGAGAATTTACCCCCACTAAAGTCTTTCCTAGTTACAAATATTCAATTATTTTCTATCAATAGCATTTACCCAATCGTCTACTTTATCCCATATTCCTATCACATCCCAAGAATCCGAGTCTCCTAATTCTTATTCTCCTATTTGCACTATTTTTAGTTGTTACTTGCTACAACCCCCCCTCCCCCCATTTGATAATCGACACTTGTATCAAAACCCTTTAATTTATAATGTTTTTATTCGTTAATGTTTCTTAGCTGTGGTTGACTAAAGCGAATTTGTGTTTGACCATTAATTCTCATACCGCTCCCTTGGGACTCGACCCCAACCCTTGGTTGGGTTATTATACTATTGCAAGATTGTAGACACTCGAATTGGAAGTTGTGTCTTGATTACACAAACATAAATTGGCACCCACACAAACCCTCCGGTGGGAGAACCATTACTATAACCCAAACTAACAACTCAACCAAAATACTAAGGCATTTAAGTTACGGAAGCAAGTTAAATGCTAAGGAAAATAAATAGGGAGTTCCCATAAACTCCAAGCCAATAGTCTAACAACTAAAAAAATGCAGAAAATACACCTAGAACCTGAAAGTTAACATACCAAAACATCTAAAGTTCAACTGTAAGTCTAAACAAGAAAGGATACGCTCCCAAATTAAACATAAGACTAACTAAAGAACTAGTCTTATGCCCGAAATGTGGACATAGACAGAAAGAACTCATGGCAGCCCGGAAGAACTGGCTCACCCTTGAATTCAAACGATCACTTCAAACGAGGTCTGTCAATAGCCGCCTCAAGATGCCCTGTACTCAATAAAGAAAGAGCAAGTGCAGTATCAGTACATAACCACATTGTACTGGTAGGATCACGCGGCTATCCCACTAAGTGCAACATACATAAGCCATTACAACAATATAATAACATGCATATAACCAATATATACAATATCAACAACATTCAAGAATAATAGAGCATTTCAAAAGTCTCAATTATACAATTATGTCAAGTCAATGGTCCTCTCATGGAACCCAAACCCAAACTGTTAGCATACCGAAACGTGGTACCCGATCCAATGATTATGTCAGAACGTGGAAATTGATCCCATAATTATGCCGGAACATGGAAACCGATCCAAGTTAGTGTGTCGGAACAGAACACCCGATCCATTTAACAAGCCACAATCACAATCACAAGTAAATTCTCATAATCATACAATCAAGTCATGATTTCATGGCAAACAATTATTCAATCATTCCCATTTACGAATAATGTGCTCAATCATGCAACATTCACATACAAACATGTATCATAATGAAGCAAGACAAACATATACCAAACAATCATGAAATCACAACCATCACCTACCTCGAACTGTAATACCCCGGAAACTAGTAAGTTGAATTAGAGAGTTCTAGAGCTTTTCGTAAGAATTTTGGAGTGTGGTATGAGGATTAGAAATCACAAAAAATGATTCCCGTATTTAGAATGGAGGTTTAAGGGTTAGGGAGTCAAGGTAATACCCCCAAGGACCACCCAAGGGGTCCTTAAGGAGGACCTCAAAACAGCCCTAAAAGCTGTCCAAAATAGGCCCCTCACGATTGCCATCTATTGGCCGTGAATGGACCCACGCCCCGTGGGTTGGGGTCGTCGGTCAAAGCCTGAGTTGGCCTGTAAAGTTTAGCTGCAGTACCACACCCACGAGGGTGCATCACGATCCATGGACCCACCCACGGTCCGTGGGTGGGTGAGTCGTAGGTGGAGCAGATTTTTCAAGTTTCAGTTTTAAGTTGGGGGTTTGAGAATTAAATAGTTATTAGTTAGGGTTAAGTGGGGATGGTTAGTTAGTTATTAAAACCCATATATAAGCATAATATAACCCTAAACTAAGTTAATAAATCATTCTCTCAACTCACCAAAAAAAATAAATAATCCAAAATCCTCTCTTTAGAAAGAAGAAGAAGAACAAGAGGAAAAAAGTGAAGTCTAGGGTTGGAAGGGCTTCCTTGGCTACTCAAATTCGTGGAGAATATTTACTTAAGCTATGTTAGCTTAATCATCTATGGGTTCTTCCACCCATAGATCCCCCTAGGTTTTCCCACAATTGTGAAGTCAAAAACTCAATTCTAGCTAGGGTTTCTTTCTACATTGTGGGTAGGATTTGGGTATGATTCCAATCTAGTGGATAATACCTAATTATGATTGTATTAGCATTGGATTATGATATTATGAGTAATTCATGTGATTTCTATGGTTAACCCTAGTGTATTTGATGAATTTGATATTCTGTGGGTTTATGCCATTAGAGGTGAAATTTAAGGTTCATAGGTGATCTTCCTAAATCAATGTCATGTGTAGAAATTGTTCAAGGTTAGTTGAACTAGACTTTATTAAATATGATTGATCTTTACTTTTAAAGTTGAAGTTGAACCTTTAGGATGAATTGTGGCTAGAATCACCTAGTAATGAATAATGTTATTGAGTGCCTTGTAATCTAGGTTCATAAGATGCTTTCATGTTGTAGAGTTATTAATAATGAAGACTTATAGTTGTGGATGTTGATCACTAGGGCTTTAGAGTGAAGCTAATTTTATTAACTATAGATTCTAAGGCTTTGAGAGTAAAGTCTAAATGAGAATAGAAGTCTAATAGGTAGAATTGTAGTGAAAAGCCTACACTCACCTAACCTACCTTATAAATGCTTGAAAGTATAAAGTGATAGAATCACTTGAACATGGATTGATCGTCAAGGACATCTTTCCATGAGACATGTGTGTTAAGTAGGGCTTAACATGTAAATCTTGGGGTGTATTCTTGGCTCCAAGTTGATATTGACAATGAGATGGAGTGTCACACAAGATAGGGTCTGGGCTTCAAGAAGAAAGGAGAACCATACCTAGTTGATGTGAGGACTATCCAAGTTGAAGGGGGAACTCTTATGTAGTAGAGTGTGGGTTTTCCCAAAGTTAGGTCTCATGAGATGGTAGACTTCACGTAGTTGAGTTAAGGTTTCTAGTAGAAATCTGCATATCCAATGAACTAAGACATGCTTAAAGAAGCATCTCAAAGTGTTCAAAAGCATAAATGAACTAAGACTTACTTAATGACGTACCTCATAGTGTTGAAGAGATATGTCCCCCTTGGGATCATTCGTCCTCGAATGACGATTCTAAACACTTCTTAAAGTCACGACTCTAAACTAGCAGCCCATTATGCATGCATTACATTTAAATGCACACAACCAAGGAAGAAAACTTCAATTCCAAGCTAAAAACATTCAATACTACACACGGGAGTAGGAACTACACTACCAACCCAAAATGCATGAAATTCTTTATCTTACTCATTTTCAAGGAAGAACTAACATCTCCTAACTAAAACATGCTCAATACACATTCATGGAGTCTAAATGCAACTTACTCTCAAAAAGCATTTATTCAAGGAGGAATCTTTCAACTCCAAACTAAGGCATGCTCATTACTCATCTCATAAAGTCTATATGCAATTTGACTCAAATGCACTACAACATAAGGAAAACAATGCATATAAGTCATTTCTAACAAGACCTAAGAATTTTCATGAACATGCATATTAGGAAATCATGGCAACACATAAACACACAATAACCCTACTAGATAGGCACACTATCTCCCCCTTGGGAGTAAGCCTACACAAACTCTTCTAAACATCATTAATACTAAAGACAACTTAAAATTACAACATAACAAGTCACAAAATACAAGAAATCCAGAAATTACTAAAGCATAAAACACATACCGTAAGAAACATGAGGAGATCACTCTTGATTTTCTCTAGATTGGAGAGCATAAAATCTATTCTTCTTTTGAACACTCTCATCCAAACCACTAGAGGCAACTTTCTTATCCTCCCTTCCCTTAGCCTTAAGAACTGGGCAATCCCTCATTTTGTGCCCATCCTTTTCACACCCATAGCAACCATCCATGCCGGCTAGGTACTTACCTTAATGGCTCCTCCCACACTTGGTGAAACTAGTCTTAGGAAATGGAGATCTACTACCTTTCTCTTGGTTAAACCTAGGGATGTTGGAGGAGTCTTGGCCGGAATATTTTTGTCTAGACTTGGACCTGCCTTACTTCTTAAACTTAGCATTAAGAAAGTTCCCATCATTGGTTCTATCTCTTTTAACCTCCCTATTCATTTTCGTAAGCTTTTTCTCCTCAATTTTTTGAGAATGCACCATGAGACGGGAAATATTCATACTAGGGATAAGCATTGCCAAATGACATTCATTGACCACTAATTCGGACAGTCCCATCACAAACTTATTCATCTTGGCCCTTGAATACCCCACTATGGTTGGAGCATATTTGGATAGTTGGGTGAACTTAAGGGAATACTCTTTCACACTCATACCCCTTTGTTGAAGATTTATGAATTCTTGCATCTTTAGTTCCCTCAACTCTAGGGGAAAGAACCTATCAAGGAATGCCTCTTTGAACCCTTCCCACTCTATTGGGCCTTCTTCTACCTACCTACTATTTTTCCATTGTTCTTACCAAATTTTTGTTACATCGCTCAATTGGTAAGCGGCTAGTTCTTCTTTCTCTACCGAAGTTAATCCCGTGATAGTAAGCACCTTATACACCTTATCTATAAAACATTGAGGATTTGCCACCACTTTGGAGCCATAGAACTCTGGAGGGTTCATCCTCAAAAACTCTCTCACCCTAGAAGCAGCCATCCCCCTTATTGGGTTTATTGGAGCTACCACCTCTCTATTGGCTTGGGCTGTCATGGCTTGGACCAACATTATAAAGTCTGACCTAATCTCCACATTAGACATATCCGGAGAATCAATTGGAGCTTGAGGAGGAGCTTGATGTGGCACTTGGGGAGGAACCTCTTTCTCCTCATTGCCTTCCTCTTCTCTCCTAGCATTTACCCTTGAATTACCCATACCCTGAAAATCAATGGGCACGGATTAGAAAAAGGGCCTACTAAAACCAAGCTCTATGGCACGACTTAGAGAATGAAGAAGTGAGATTTCCTAAACATCCAATAGCCTCTTATTCATAAATGTGGTGCACTTCACATTTATGAACAAGACTCTACTAGACGTGGTTTGAGACATCCTAAAATCATCCGAAAACCTTGTGCTCTGATACTAAGTTTTTCACGACCCGAGCATATACCTTGGACGTGACATGACGTACAAGACTCCGAAAAGCCTAATACAAGCCCTTAGCATATCATGAACATAAGATAATAGAAACGTATAGAGAAATCTAAAACTTTTTACAATCGAAGTCATTTACATAAAAGCAAGCGGAAGTCTGTCTATACTTTGTCTCAAACCATCTAATACAACTTTTAGAATAAACCTCTTGGGACACAACCCATACAAAAGTCTCAACATGAAAATAAAGACATAAAATAAATGGTGGGTTTTGTCCTCGAAGCTATGAGGACTCACCAAGATCTTCAACTCCTTAGCTCCTTTAGAAACCTAGCTTCAAGATAGCACTCAAGTCTTTGATTAGAATGTAGGAAAAGTATGTGTTAGTACAAAACGTACTAAATATGTTAGCTAGCATAAAACCATAAGAGCATAAGACAAGGGTTAGTCAATAATAGACATTCAAAATAATATGAAATACTTCGTGAAACATCAATAGTAAGCATAAAAGACAATATCATCATAATAGAAAAGTCTCCAACAAAAGCATCATATAAGCATTCTTTGACTCTTAGTCATCTCTACCATAATAGTACTACTCTCAAGTAACCTAAAAGCATACATGTGCAATGCAAGAATAGCATCCCGTAATACCATCCAAGCCAAGTACCATTTTTGGTCATCATAATCATAGCCTATATACATGGGCAAATCTTTAAGCTTTTCTTACCGTAAGGGTACCATACTTCTAAGTAACCTCAAAGAACACTTGTGCAATGCATGAAAGGCATCCCATACTACCCTTCACACTAAACATAAACTTGAAGGCATCCTAGTCATACTCACCCTCCTTTGGTCTTATTATTAACTTAACTCTCATAACTAAGGGAATCTCTAACCTTTAGTCAATTATAGGAAGGAAGGCAACTATAGCACAGTCCTATCTCAAGATACATCATACAAGAGAACACTTTCTTTGAATAACCCTAAGTCATACTTGTACAATTCATGAATAGCATCCCATAATATTATTCATGCTAAGTACCACTTTTAGGTCCTCATACTAATACTTCTTGGTTTGGAACGTAGTTCCTTTCTTTAACCTTAGAACACTATGAGGTACTCTCTTAAGAACATCTTAGTTTTTTATAGGTTGAACCCTATGAGATTCTCCTTTTAGTATGTCTAAGTTCATTATTCACATGGACCTATAAGATACTACCTTAAGCATGTCTAAGTCCATTTATACTCTTGAACACTATGAGGCACGTCATTAAGTAAGTCTTAGTTCATTTATGCTTTTGAACACTTTGAGATGCGTCTTTAAGCATGTCTTAATTCATTGGATATGGAGATTGCTACTAGAAACCTTAACCAACTATATGAAGGCTCCCATCTCATGAGACCTAAATTTGGGAAAACCCACACTCTACTACATAAGAGTTCCCCCTTTAACTTGGATAGTCCTCAGATCAACTAGGTGTGGTTCTCCTTTGTTCTTGGATACCGGACCCTATCATGTGTGACACTCCATCTCATTGTCAATAGACACTTGAAGCCAATCATACACCCCAAGATTTACTTGTTAAGCCTTGCTTAACACTCATGTCTCATGGAAGGATGTCCTTGACAATCAATCCATGTTCAAGTGACTTTATCACTTTATACTTTCAAGCATTTATAAGGTAGGTTAGGTGAGTGTAGGCCTTTCACCACAATTCTACCTATTAGACTTCTATTCTCATTTAGACTTTTCTCTCAAAGCCTTAGCATCTATAGTTAATCATATTAGCTTCACTCTAAACACCAAGTGATCAACATCCACAACTATAAGTATTCATTCTTAATAACTCTACAACATGAAAGCATCTTATGAACCTAGATTACAAGGCACTCAATCACATTATTCATTACTAGGTGACTCTAGCCACAATTCAACCTAAAGGTTCAACTTCAACTTTACAAGTCACGATCAATCATATTAAAAAAGGTCTAGTTAAATTCATTATTATACGTTCCTAACCTTGAAAAATTACTACACATGACATTTATGAATTCATCATAATATCATAATTCAATGCTAATACAATCAAATTAGGTATTATCCACTAGATTGGAATCATACCCAAACCCTACCCACAATGTAGAAGTAAACCCTAGCTAGAATTGGGTTTTTGACTTCACAATTGGGGTAAACCTAGGGGGATCAATGGGTGTAAGAACCCATAGATGATTAAGCTAACATACCTTAAGTGAAGATTCTCCATGTATTTGAGTAGCCAAGGCAGCCCCTTCAACCCTAGACTTCACCTTTTTCATCTTCTTCTTCTTCTTCTTCTTTCTTGAGAGAGGATTTTGGGTTTATGTCTATTATTGACTAACCCTTGTCTTATGCTCTTATGGTTTTATGCTAGCTAACATATTTAGAACATTTTGTACTAACACATACTTTGCCTACATTCTAATCAAATGTAGGGTTTGGAGACTTGAGTGCTATCTTGAAGCTAGGTTTCCTAAGGAGCTAAGGAGTTGAAGATCTTGGTGAGTCCTCATATCTTCGAGGACAAAACCCACCATTTCCTTTATGTCTTTATTTTCATGTTGATACTTTTGTATGGGTTGTGTCCCAAAAGTTTTATTCTAAAAAGTTGTATTAGATGGTTTGAGACAAAGTATAGAAAGACTTCCACATGCTTTTATGAAAATGACTTCGATTGTAAAAAGTTTTAAATTTCTCCGTACTTTTCTATTATATTATGTTCATGATATGATAAGGGCTTGTATGAGGCTTTTCTAAGTCTTGTACGATGTGCCACGTCCGGGGTATAGGCATTAACTGACATAGACATGGAATCTGGGGTCGTATGATCCCACACCGTAAAAAGATGTTCTGCTTGCCTAAGATAGAACTAGTAACATTTTAGCTTGGATGAAATCCACTAGCTAATATCCTATGTGGGCACATAGTTATGGGATATGAAAGATGTTCATTAAAATTCAACCTAACGTAGGGAGAACTTCTATCTAACCATATCCTCTCGGTGCTTAACCTCCATTCCCATAGAGTATTTCATTTTCATCAACATTATTGTACTTGAGAGGGCCACCAACATTAGGCCTACCGACCCAAGGTACATTATGCAAGAAAGAGCCACCACCATTAGGTCTACCGATTCAAGGTACATTAAGGATAGCTCATTGACTTTCCAAGAAGGGGCACCAACATTAGGTCTACCGATACAAGGTTCATCATTTCACACAAGAAAGGGGCACCAACATTAGGTCTACCATTTCAAGGTTTTACCATTTCATTAGTTCCTAGACTCCTCATGAAGGGCCACCACCATTAGGTCTACCGATCCAAGGTTTAGCCTAGAATACTTGATGATTCATTCATTCATGTAAGGCTACCAACATTAGGTCTACTAATTCAAGACATTAAGTCAAGATACATTCATTATGCAAGAAGAAGACGACTAAGCCTACCAATTTAAGATATCACAAACACCTTTACATTCATTTATACAAGAATATGATGCATAAGCCTACCAATTCAAGATATACAATTCATAGAAGATAACCCTTAACATTCCATCATCATCATGCATGTGTGTTAATTGAGAATATGCTTTCAATCAATAACACAATTACATTATAATCATGATCATTGTACATTCATTGAAAACACACAGATATACTTTACATCATGATCGTACATAGATCCTTCATTTATAGAGGTACAAGGAAGATATCTATCAATTAAATACCACAAAATACATAGTAAGTAAACACCTCCATCTTTCAAGTGGATCAATAGATCAAGCACAATTATGCTTCAACATGTAATTTAGTCATAACTTGCCCTTCAAGGCCATGAAATCTCAAATCACCAACACACCAACAATTTACTACAATTAATGCATAGATAATGATACAATTCTATAACCCAAAGCAATTTAGATATATTCCATTCATAAGCTTTCATAATCATCAAACCCACTACATAAAGGCACAATTTAGGAATTGAGAGAATTCATGGGTTCATAGAGTATTTTCATCATAAATCACCAATTAAACACTAATACAATCATAATATATCATTAATAACCTTTTGAAAATGTTGGATGAAAGAACCCATGAGATTGAGTAAAAAGTTAGACAAGGATGAAGACTACCATACCTTGCTATAGATTTCCCATGAAATTTGAGGAAAGAACACCTTGAATCATCAAGCCCTAGCCTCCCCTCATTCTTCTTCAATGGAGGAATTCTAGTGAGAGAAATATTTGAGAGGGGATGGGTCTTCTTTTAATTCTATTTGGAGTGACTAAATTGAAGGGATTTATTTCTAAGAAGGTTATATAGTTGCTAAGAAAGGAATATAATAATGAGGACACAACTTTGGAGGACTAAGGACCTACAAAGTTAAACTTAAAAATGTACATCTTGCCCGACTTACCTCGCCCTTTGACCCTCATGGATCGCCAAGGGCACTAGAGGTGAATACCCTTGTCTTTATGATTCCATGATGTGTGGCTTGAGGCGACTTCCTTTGTCCTTCATGATGAATTAAACATTTATGCCTTGAGGTGACTCTCCCTTGCATTTATGAACATGAGCATGATTAGATTGGATAGTAGTTCTAGATAACTCTCCAATACATGCATGACTAAGAGGT